>JAJOZX010015604.1:0-80775 GCA_023014485.1 Bathynomus jamesi | reverse complement strand
TTTTTCCTGCGCAAGATGATGTTTGTCATGTTCCAACAGAAAATATATTTGGGAGTATTGAAGCAAGTTTATGAGGAGGAACAAGAATACAATACATTTTTCCGCTTCAAGAATTAAAAACTTTTCAAAGAAGATAAAATAAATTCTATCGAATGTATACTATTTAAGATTGTCTATATAATATTTCTAAAATTTTTATTTAAGATTTGTGTATCTACTTAATAGCTATAAAAATCTTTTCAAATTCTTTTTTCTTATTATTATATTACTAGTACAGTTCCTGCCGCTTCGCTGATGGTTAGACAGGCTAAACTACAAAAAAAGAACCCAGCCGTGAAAATTTTGAGTTTCACATTGTGTCAACATTTCTGAATCTGGTATCTCCCAAAACCTCCTCACCCCCATTCATACAACTTGGGGGCTAACCCCCTCCCCACTACCCCACCCATCCCCCATTACCCCCACCCCCACCCTTCCCCCATTACCCCCACCCCCACCCTTCCCCCATTACCCCCACCCCCACCCTTCCCACATTACCCCCACCCCCACCCTTCCCCCATTACCCCCACCCCCACCCTTCCCCCATTACCCCCACCCCCACCCTTCCCCCATTACCCCCACCCCCACCCTTCCCCCATTACCCCCACCCCCACCCTTCCCCCATTACCCCCACCCCCACCCTTCCCCCATTACCCCCACCCCCACCCTTCCCCCATTACCCCCACCCCCACCCTTCCCCCATTGCTAAACTACAGAAAAGAACACAGTCATGAAAATCTTGAGCTTCACATTGCCGCCCGTAATACAATTTCTGAATTTTTTTTACAATTTCTGAAAGTGTGATGGACAGACAGACAGACAGACGGACAGCTTTCTTATTATAATATATAGATTAGTGTCTAAAATTTGGATTGACTGGATCTTTTTTGGACCAACAAGTCTGTAATAAATCTTTGTCTGAAAAAAATTTTTACTACTTAATTTCAAACTCAGTTTTGAGCCTTATAATAAACTATAAGCTGACTTTTTATTACTTATTATGGTGTATATACATCAAATAACATTTTTTTATTCTTGGTCTTTTTTTCGAAAAATGATATCTTTGCTGCCAAATTGCAAAAAAAAAAAAAAAAATTTACATTTTTTCCAAAAAATCATAATTTTATTTTGTTACCCTAAAAAAATGATACATATTTAAAAACTACAGTTAATTTTACATATTTTATCATTTAAGACTTATTACGCTACCACAATTAGCAGCTGAGATATTTACGTTTGAAAATTGTTAGTTTTTCATTTGACCAAAATTTGGTCAAGCCATAAAATTTGACCAACTTGACCAATTTTTAAAAAAATTCAGATTTTTGTAATTTGGACCAAAACCAACCCTCACACCAAGTTTCATGAATTTTGGAGATGGTGGAGTGTACATTTGGCACTTTCATTTGTCTATTTGTCCTGGAATTACCCTCTACAAAATCGTTTCTTATCTAATTCAGGAGTCCAGCTTAGTGAAAAATGGTTCACAATTGCAACTCTTTTGGATCCTAGGTACAAAGATCGTTTTCTGAAAGATCCACAAACTGTGAAGTAACAACAACTGATTGATGATTTAGTAGAGCTTGAAATGAAAGATATACCAGAGGAGCCAAGCATCGGTGTTTCTGATGATAAAACTTCAACTGATGGAGAAGTGTGTCTTGCCCAAGAAACGCATGAGGATATCTGGGCTTGTTTTGACCAGTACAAACAAAAGCAAGCATATGATGAGGGAGACAGTAGCAGTAGTGCTGATGAGACCATGGATGTCAGCCACTCCATAGGAGAGAGTACTTTTACAAGTCCTAAAATAATAAAATCCAGAAAAAGTTCCTATGCTTCAGAATTAGAAAAATATCTCTATGCCTGCAATAAATTGAACAGACACTCCATTGGACTGGTGGCGTATGAACTTGCCCCATTTGGCCTCCTTAAAACCAATGGTCCTGAAATACCTCTGTGCACCTCCAAGTTCTGTAGCCTCTGAAAGGTTATTTAGTGCAGCTGGGCGAGTCTATGCAGACAATAGGAATCGACTGCTGCCATCAAACGCTGAAAGGCTTCTTTTCATAATGAAAAATCTCAAATACACAGAGCAAGAATAAATGAAGTTTCATGAATTTTGTTGAGTTTAAATGGAAAGTAGTGATGGCTTATAACGAAGTCTTCATTTTGATTTGAACAATTATTTTTCTTTTCTAACTACTTGTGATCATCTAGTAATATTACATTTTGTTACTATTACGGTAGCTCTTTGGCTGAATTTATTTTTCAAGTATAAATGGAAGCGAGTTAATAAAATTAATCTTTTTGATTTATGTTTAAACTTTTCCTTACTACCTGTATAATAATTTAGTATGTCACACACACATTCATTACTAATAACTCTTTGGTCAACAAATGATGCTCATATTGCTTACAAAACTTCAAGAACTATTTTTTTCAACTAACAAGTAGAAAGCAAAATTATTGTCAATAAAAAATTAAATACTTCAGTAAATACCGGATAGTTGAAAAAGTGCCGGATACCGGAGGGCAACCAGATATCCAGCACATCCCTATTTTAAACTCTTCTTCTTCAAGCTTAATGTAGAGCTGCATAAATATTGGATTTTACTTTGTCAGGTTTTATGATGAGAGCAAACTTTTCTGGTCAATTTTGAGGTGCTTTGCATGAATCTGCCATTGGTTTCCTGTGCAAATGTGTAGTTTTTCAGATATCGTAACATAAACATATAGGATATGTTCATTAGGGTGGATCACTTTTCACTTTTTTAAAAATTATAGCTGGTCAAAGTTTTTCCCATGATTTGGTTCAGTGGAAGTACACTGACACCATTTTTACCAAAATCGATCAATATTTAGGGGTCGCGCATCGACCTTGAAAATTTCAATTTTGGAAATTTGGCCAAATTGACAATTTTTTACTGAATAAAGATAAATCATCAAATGACCATATTTTCTGAATCCTCTCAGTGAAAGAAATCCTCTCAGATACTTACCAAGTTGATAGGACAAGTGGTTTAGAAGTTATACTCACCTTGAGATAGCATTAAAATTTAAAATACCGTATTTGTCCCCGTACCTCCATATGCTGTCTGCCATTGTCTGCTTTTTAGGATAAGATAAAACGAATAAGGAAAGATCAAATGTATTTTGTATTAAAACGGTTTACCGATATCACTAAAGGCACTTACTCCGGTGCCCCTAACTAGGTTCAAAAACTGTATGAATCGTGGTTAGAACACACGTCATCTTAAGGCGTGCGCCATGTACTCTCTCTGCTAACTCCCTTTCCCTCTGCGCTACGTCATCTTGGCAAGTGACGACTTCTTGAAGTCACCGAGTTCTTTCCGGCTCTTTTCCACGAGCTGAAGAAGACCCTGCAGCTGTGACTCGTCTTTTGTGACAGTGTTCGCGTAATCTTCTATCAGTTTTATCCCTCTCTCTGCCACGTCGTTGGTAACTTTCAGATGCGAGATGACATTCTTCAGATCACAGTAGTTCTTATCTTGATCCCACTTATTCACCGGCAGAGTGAGCCACGTAGACGCGCACACCTGCAGGCCTGTGAACACGAACCACGATGACTCATCGATCAGGTCCGGAAGGCGCGTCGTGTCATCAACCGAGACGTTGTCATACGTGAAGTCCTCGGGCACAGCGAGGCGGCACAGCTTCTTTGCCATCTCGTGCTTCACAGTGTCTTCCACTTTGTCACTGCAGAGGGCGAAAACGACGGTCTGAGGCCTCAGATACCACAAGTGCCGCCTGATCACTGCCAGTGAAGCCTCTGCAATCTCGCGATCCACAGCCCTGTACTGCAGAAGACGCTGGTACAACACAAGGTCATTCAGCGGGGCATCAGCTGCGACAGGAGCCGCCAGCCAGGCAGGTGCGTAGAGGAGTGCAGTAAATAGTACCACTCTCTGAAGTTTCTGTACCAGCTCGTCGTCGAACTCCAGCTGACCGCTGAACATCAGGAGCTTCGTGTAGTAGATGATCTGAAACGAATACGCACTGTGATGTATAAATACCGATACCACTCCATATAAGTTTGTTTAATGGTAAATTATTTATCTTATTTTTTTCTGGTAGGGACTTCAAATGGCTGTTTGCAGAAGGCAATACAATATTTAACTTCTAATTCAAAATACCA
Organism: Bathynomus jamesi; assembly: GCA_023014485.1. Taxonomy (NCBI): domain Eukaryota; kingdom Metazoa; phylum Arthropoda; class Malacostraca; order Isopoda; family Cirolanidae; genus Bathynomus; species Bathynomus jamesi. The sequence continues at coordinate 76,577 of JAJOZX010015604.1, read as the reverse complement.
ACCTTGGCCATCCACCTCGCATGATGGTAGGCTCCTGGGCGCATGAAGTGTGTGCCACGACGTGGCTGGGCCCCGAGTACCAGGAGTGTAATCTCCGCCACTTCTCGGTAGTCTTCTCTGACAAGACCAGAAGCGGTGCCGAGGAACTTGACTGCCTCATCTCGGAGCTCCATCAGCCACGTCACCTCCGCCAAATGCTCGATCTCCAGCTCGCGATAAGTCGAGAGGTCGAGCTTGTCCCACCTGAAAGGGGAGTTATGAAAATATTGCATGAAAACGACTGAAGTTTCCCTTTTCGACTGCTATTAACATCATTAGTAGAAGGACGCTGATATCTCAATTGCTCTGAAGGCAAAAAATCATTGGAGAAAACAAATGCGCCTTAGACTTGAAATTCACCTTCTCCTCAGATACTGGAACAAAGGTTCAGTTGGTGCTGTGGTTCTTCCAAACGCGGTGATGACCACTGCCCCCACGATGAGCTCCATAACGTGATGGCGACAGCCCAGCTGGAAGAGCGGTTTACCAAGCATGTTCTCCAGCCGGACCACCGCACCCTGCACCCTCCCCGTATTGGAGGAAGTTGTGTCGAAGCACAGTCCAATCACGTTGTTCTCGCATCCCCAGTCTTTGAGAGCACGAAAGGTCGCCTGGGCCTGGGACAGACCGGTGCCGTCAGCAACAGTCGGAACGGCCAGCAACTTTCCTTCTGTGCATTGGGGAGCTCCGGAGATGAGAATCGCCTGGCGGTGCTCCAATGATCCAAGAGAGTCCTGAAACGTATGTCATACATGCCAATCCATTATCGTCCACTGGAATATGTCAATCCACTGTCGTCACTGGAACATGTTAATTCACTGTCGTCCACGGTGAGGGCAAAACTGACCTTGATTACTTTACCGTCCCAGTGGACGACAGCATGCCTCGGAGATACGAAGGATTTCTGCACAGCTGTCGACACTTCACAACGATGTGCCACTCTTCCACGGCGAGACGTGTCCTTCGAGATACTGAATTTGTCCAGGTCTGCGGGCGGATCTGCCGAACGTAGGACTGCCGCCACGACACTTGCCACCTATGTGCGAAATTGAAAGGAAATTGACAAGGATGCGTATGGTTTTTATGTGACAAAATAATCACTAAATTTTCCGTCGTTACGTCTATTATATCTTTGTCAAGGAAAGATCATTACTGATATATACACACCTGATTATTGGACATCCGGAAGCGATCAGCCACTTCAATAACAGCCGGTGCATTGAGGATGCGGTGAGGAAGGCTGATTGATACAGTTGATTCTCTCGGCTGTCGGTATGGTGGTTCTAGCTGTGATTCGGAGTTGCTCGATGATCTGCTTTCTATAGATTCATCGTCGCTCTCAGCTTCGGTTCCTAATTTCGTTTTTGAGGTGCCTGGCTCATCACGAGATTGTTGTCTTGAGAGTTGCCGTTTTCTCTTGACAACGAACACTTTATCATTCCCACTCATTGTTGCCTGGCGCAGGCCCCGTTGATCCTCATAAAATTTAATATCTTCTTGTTTGTTGTCTGAGAGCAGTCGACTTTTCTGTATCTCTTCAATAGCATCGGGAGCTCCGATGTCCCAGAGCTTGTTCAGATTTTCTGAAAACTTCTCCCTGCCTTTTCCCGCGTCACTGTCTCTCATCTTGCTCTTCTGCAGCGAGCGCCACTCTTCCCACAGTAACTCCAGTTTTCTTTCGCAGTTACGCCTCGTGATCGTCTTTATACGTGCCATGTTCCAAAATGCCAGAACATTGGCCACCGTGTCTTTTACGGCGGCCTTCCTGTCAGTAGTTTCCTGCTTGGCATAGAAGAAGTACTGGAGAACTTGATGGGTGGTTGGCAATTTGGCACCACCGATCGAGGAAGATGGCTGACCAATTAAGAAGACGTCCGTGGCTGACCTTAGAGAAGGTGGTGCTGTTGTTGCTGCTTTCTCTTTTCCAGAATAAGTAACTTTCAGAGTCTTCCCACTCCTGGTTGTTAACAGTTTATCCATTGTACTAAAGTCTAGACTTATCAAACAAGAATCAATTGACACAGTTGATCTGTAAAAAGCAAACTGTGATTAGTAAAAATATTGGTCATAGACATAGCGTGTGTGTGTGTAATTGGGATTTTAGGATGCGCCAGCTACTGATGCTATGATTACGTCCATAACGGGGGACAAATACGGTATTTTAAATTTTAATGTTATTTCTAGGTGAGTGTAACTTCTAAACCACTTGTCCGATCAACTTGGTAAGTATCTGAGAGGATTTCTTTCACTGAGAGGATTCAGAAAATATGGTCATTTGATGATTTATCTTTATTCAGTAAAAAATTGTCAATTTGGCCAAATTTCCAAAATTGAAATTTTCAAGGTCGATGCGCGACCCCTAAATATTGATCGATTTTGGTAAAAATGGTGTCAGTGTACTTCCACTGAACCAAATCATGGGAAAAACTTTGACCAGCTATAATTTTTAAAAAAAAGTGAAAAGTGATCCACCCTAATGTTCATGCTGCAAGATCTCGTAAATGATACATTACCACAGCAAATGAGCAAAAACCCTCAAAATTAACCAAGAAAGTTTGCTCTCATCATTTTTGTTTAAATTAATGAAAATATCAACTTAACCTAACCAGTCATCAAGGGTGTACAGTTGACCTAACTGGGCATTCAACTGACCAGACTGGTTAATATTGGTTATTTCACCTAAATATCTTCTGATCTTTTTGTATTAGGCATTCACTGTCACATTTCAGCAAGTTAAGGATGAGAGAATAACGCTGTAATTGATAAAAACATGCAATGCTTTGTTTTCATCTAGGGCACATGACGAATCAAGTCCTCAAAGTTGAAATCACACAAATGGCATGTCATAATTCTATTGCAAACATCACCAAACTGAATCCAATTAGAAAAAAAAATAGCCAGAACAGAAACTAATAAACTAGAGTTGTCAGAGTAGCGAAAAAATAGCCAAATCAGGAAAAATATTTTATGAAAAAAAGTACGGTAGTTTACATTATAGCCAAAATAGGAAATATATTTTATTAAAAAAAGTACATTTGAACAAATTTGTCCAAGATAAGATATATTTTTTTTAGTCAGTTTTTAATGGCAATTCAATATATAGTACTTACTGTTGTTGTGGGAAAACTAGAGAAACCACCTGGATTTAACTCTGAAAACAGTTCTTCCTATGGCAGGAATCCAATCCTACTAGCCAGCCACAAAGTACATACAAAGTGAATAGACTGGAAGGCAGGAGATGAAGCTGGACTCGAAGATCTTTTCCCAAGCAGTACACTGGACCATGACTCCAGATTTGAAAAAATTTACTGGAGCACAGCTCTGAATTTACTTTTTTTCCCCTTACACCACTAGATAGGTTAATGATAGTAAACTCTTGAATTGACAACATACCAATTACAAATTGTTTTAGCTAAACATAATAATATAATAATGTACAGTTTATATAACACCTTAAGTTTATTTATTCATTGCAGCAGCAACAGTGGACGATGTTAGACCTTGCATGTAGGCATTTGTTGTGAATTTACCGCCATGTATGCTTGGCCACTGATCAATGGCTTTCTGTGTGATCATTACAGCAGATCTAGTGCCTGTTGCTTTTGGCTTTATTAGATTTGGATGCAACACTTGAACTTGAAGGCATATTTTGACTTCTCTTTATTAACCACAACAGCTTGGTGAGTTTCTTTTGTTAGGCACAAAATTGCATTCAATGTCTTGTGGATTTGGGAATTTTCAAATTCCTCTAAAGCAGTTTTGTTAGTCTGATGCGCAGATTCCTCACTTACCTTTTGTTTCTTAGGTGGAGGAGAAGCACTTTCTTCAGTCTGTGAAACATCTAGTGAAAAAGTTTCATTTTCTAGATTAGCAGTTGATGAAGTTGGTTCATTTTTCTGAGGTCTAGCACTAGCACATTTTGTGAACAAACTAAGTGACTGCTTTGCCGTATCTCTTTGCTGCACTTCATCCTGGTATTTCTTTACTGCAATATCTAAGTTGTGGGCCCAAACTCTGGGACCTCTTGTATTGTAACAAATATTTTTTTTGGAATTAAAATGTTCCTCCCAGTTTTGCTTCTTTGAATATTTGTTCTTGCATTGACCACAAAAGTAACCCTTTTAACACCCTCACTTTTCTCTCCAACTTATCAATATTAGGATCCATTATTGATTATTGACTACCTGAAAAAATACAAAATAAGTAAAAGTTAGTAAATATAGTATGGTAAAAGTGAGTAAAAGTAAGTAAATATAGTACAATGAAAGTAAGTAAAAGTAAGTGCTTTAAACTTAGTAAAAGTAAGGAAGAGTAAGTAAAAGTAGGTAAGTTAAAGTAAGTAAAAGTAAGTTTAAACTTAACTAAACTTGTCAATTCTAGAGTCATGGTGGATTACTTAAAACCGCACAAGTAATTATCTGGCCAATTTATCAAACCTGGCCGAGATCAATGGAACATAGTCCAATCCTGATAATTTTATATTAAAAAAAAATATACTTTTTAATAAAATTTTATTTATCAAAACATTGAAGCTTAACAAAAAATAAAAATAATTGTTAAATATGGAATTACCAACTAAACTTAAAATAACTAAATTTGTAATTTAAAAAAATTGGTTTGTACAAGAACGTATACGCAAAAAAATTGCATAATGTCTAGCGGATGAACAAAACCCAAACCCAAATTTACTTTTTCTCATGGTCAAATTTACTGGAGCAATGCTCCCAAGATCCCAGGAATCTGGAGTCAAGCACTGGACATCAAGTGAGCAAGGACCATTCAAAAATATCAAGCAAGAAGAGCAAGACCACCGCAGTGCATTCAAGCAATGGAAAGCAAATGGTATATGCTGCAATGTTAAGGTGGGGTGCAAGAAAAGGTGTTAAGGAAGAGAAAGGACTTCAGGAACAAGCACAGTACAGGCAAGACCTATGCTACTGAAAATTAATTCAAGAATTTTCCCTTGACTAGAAAATATCACTAAATTTAGTAAACCTTATTCCAGTGTATGACTTTTTATCTAGTCTTATTCCCTGTGTTGATCAAATATGGAACTGATCTCCCATCATGTAACATGACTGATATTTAATGATTTATAGAAAGCAAACTAGAAATTTAGGTTTTCCAGTTTTATTTATAACTTGATTTAATAGAACAACTTGGAAACCTCCCATTTCTAGACTTGAACAAAAACTTTAACAGTAATTATTTACAATTTCTTCTGGAGGTTTGAGACAATAAGAAACCTTAATCTTAAATTAAATGATGATGGGGTTAATAAGGTTAGTTATGATAATGAGCATATTAGGTGATTTATGTACAAACCCTAAAATTCTAAATAACTTTCTTAAACTTTGGAGGGTCTTAACTGCCAAGATTTCAACTGTATTATGTTCACTGGAATTCTTCTCACTTATTTATTTCCCAATTTAGCTGGACAAAACAACATGTATAGGCACTTGATGAATTCATATGCACTAGCTTAATTAAAGGTTTATAAGCCAAAGCACACTGGCAATGCTTCAAGAAATTGGACTCCTGCACAACACTGGATTGTCTGTATAGAAAAATTATACATGTTTGCAATATGGTATCATAAGCACACTGGACAAAAAATTAGTCACCTCTAATAGCACCGATAGTAGGAAGTTTAAGGTCACACAGAGGGCGCTGATGTAGCATTGGTAAGTGACAAGTAGCGGTGACGTAGCACACAGGATCAGATCTGTTTCGTGAGGTGGTGAAGAACAGTGTGTGTGTTGGATATAGTCTGCAAAATGGGTCGTGAGGCAGACGTTACTCAGTGGCAAAAAGGAGCCATTGTGTTTGGCAGAGCCCACGGACACAAAATGTCTTAAGTAGCCCAATTTGTTGGTGTCAACACGTACTGTCCAGCGAGTTTAAAGAGTGGTGTAGTTCGCAATGAACTGACAATTGACGGCGTAACTGTGGCTGGAAAACAATTCTCGACAATAGGGGCCACCGCCATGTTTCTCATCTAGTAACTGCAAATCGTTTTCAAACCAGAGAACAATTGCTCCAAGAAACCAATAAGGTTCTCCAGCAACCAATTTCCGAACGGACATTGCGACGAAAACTGCATGCGATGGACATCTGGAGCAGGGTACCACGGAAGAGGCCGCTGTTAACAGCAAGTCACAAATTGGCACGTTATAAATGGGCTCAGAAGCACAAAAACTGGACTGTGGCAGATTGGAAACGTGTAATTTGGTCCGATGAGTCCCGTTTTTGTTTGGCGATGAGTACATCGTAGGTCCAATGAAGCCTTTAATCCTGAATGCGTTGAAGGTGTTGTTCAGGCTGGAAACAGAAAGTGAAGCGCAGGAATAGACACCCACGGACTCTGGCGGAACTTCGGGACCGACTGATGAACGAGTGGCAGCAAATCTGTTCAGTACATGCACAACCTCGTAGAGTCTCTGCCTCGCCGGATTCGTGCGGTTATCAAGGCCAGAGGCGCCGTCACACGTTATTAGGTACATTCTGAGAGGGGTGACATTTTTTGTCCAGTGTGCTTATGTGGTACCTTTATGCCATAATTAAATAAAATTATTAATTAATTGAATTAAATATAAATTATTAATTAATTGAATTAAATATAAATTATTAATTAATTGAATTAAATATAAATTATTAATTAATTGAATTAAATATAAATTATTAATTAATTGAATTAAATATAAATTATTAATTAATTGAATTAAATATAAATTATTAATTAATTGAATTAAATATAAATTATTAATTAATTGAATTAAATATAAATTATTAATTAATTGAATTAAATATAAATTATTAATTAATTGAATTAAATATAAATTATTAATTAATTGAATTAAATATAAATTATTAATTAATTGAATTAAATATAAATTATTAATTAATTGAATTAAATATAAATTATTAATTAATTGAATTAAATATAAATTATTAATTAATTGAATTAAATATAAATTATTAATTAATTGAATTAAATATAAATTATTAATTAATTGAATTAAATATAAATTATTAATTAATTGAATTAAATATAAATTATTAATTAATTGAATTAAATATAAATTATTAATTAATTGAATTAAATATAAATTATTAATTAATTGAATTAAATATAAATTATTAATTAATTGAATTAAATATAAATTATTAATTAATTGAATTAAATATAAATTATTAATTAATTGAATTAAATATAAATTATTAATTAATTGAATTAAATATAAATTATTAATTAATTGAATTAAATATAAATTATTAATTAATTGAATTAAATATAAATTATTAATTAATTGAATTAAATATAAATTATTAATTAATTGAATTAAATATAAATTATTAATTAATTGAATTAAATATAAATTATTAATTAATTGAATTAAATATAAATTATTAATTAATTGAATTAAATATAAATTATTAATTAATTGAATTAAATATAAATTATTAATTAATTGAATTAAATATAAATTATTAATTAATTGAATTAAATATAAATTATTAATTAATTGAATTAAATATAAATTATTAATTAATTGAATTAAATATAAATTATTAATTAATTGAATTAAATATAAATTATTAATTAATTGAATTAAATATAAATTATTAATTAATTGAATTAAATATAAATTATTAATTAATTGAATTAAATATAAATTATTAATTAATTGAATTAAATATAAATTATTAATTAATTGAATTAAATATAAATTATTAATTAATTGAATTAAATATAAATTATTAATTAATTGAATTAAATATAAATTATTAATTAATTGAATTAAATATAAATTATTAATTAATTGAATTAAATATAAATTATTAATTAATTGAATTAAATATAAATTATTAATTAATTGAATTAAATATAAATTATTAATTAATTGAATTAAATATAAATTATTAATTAATTGAATTAAATATAAATTATTAATTAATTGAATTAAATATAAATTATTAATTAATTGAATTAAATATAAATTATTAATTAATTGAATTAAATATAAATTATTAATTAATTGAATTAAATATAAATTATTAATTAATTGAATTAAATATAAATTATTAATTAATTGAATTAAATATAAATTATTAATTAATTGAATTAAATATAAATTATTAATTAATTGAATTAAATATAAATTATTAATTAATTGAATTAATATAAATTATTAATTAATTGAATTAAATATAAATTATTAATTAATTGAATTAAATATAAATTATTAATTAATTGAATTAAATATAAATTATTAATTAATTGAATTAAATATAAATTATTAATTAATTGAATTAAATATAAATTATTAATTAATTGAATTAAATATCTACAAAATTGCCTCGGGATTGGCAGCATAGCCTATTGGGAATGAAAATAATTGCCATACATACATAAAACCCATATGTAGGCATCGGGCCTGCATAACAACAAGAAAACCAAATTTATTATTTTGTGTTCAACATTTTTCATTGCTGACTCGTGAAAATTACTTCGAGAGAAGAGTCAATGAACTTTGAAAAACCAACAAATAATAAAAGACAGATTATATTATAGTGGCTTGCTTATGTTACAGCGATGCTTTAAGCAAGGAAGATGTCCTTTATCTTCCTATAAGTTCTGAGTGAAATCCTCTTAATATAAAACCTAATAACTATAAAAAGGATAGGCCTATTCCTTCAGGTATTTAAATACTGTGACTGTTTATATTAATTACATCAAAGCAACTCGTGTAACTATCGTACCATGGCCCTACATCGAAAAACATTGCATCCTATGAATGAACATCAGTGAGGCCCAACAAAATAATAAGGTAAGGCAATTTCTTTCTTTATCATTAAGCAGTGCAAATACCAAACGCAAATAAACATAGAGGTCCTTTGAAGACCTACATACACACAACTCTCTAACGAAAAAATGTAGGGTTTTTGTCATTAACTCCACTGAAATCTGCTGGGAATTTCCAACAGATGAGGGTAACAGGCAATCAACCCATAGCCCTATATGATATAGTTTTTCACGTGGTGGCCCATTTTTGGGGAACTGACTCCTCTAAAATTTACATTGACACAAACAGTGGCTAGGCTTAGCTCATTAGGCCTAACCCTAACTTCAACCTAAGCCTACTTAGTAGACCCACAACATAAGCCTATTTAGTAGGCCTTGCTCTTTACACTCGAGGCCTATCCTAAAAACATTGTAAATTTTTAATTTAACCTGTGCCGCAGGTTAATAAAAACTTATTACAGTAATTTAACTCATAAAACTCATTAACATCATAAAATTAAACTCAGAACTTTAACACTAACAACAATTATGGAAGACTTGGACAAAAGGGTAAAAAACCCAGACCAAGAAAACAAAAACACAGACATTGGAGCTATGGCACCATCTCAAAACTACAAAAAATTAATGAGAAAAAATCAGTACGTAAAGGTGTCATCACCAAACTGTACAATGATTACAAACAGAAAGAACCTACAAGATATGATCTTGAAACAATAAATTCTATTACTCGTTACAAACAAGAAATTCTCTCACTAGATGAGGACATAATTACAGAAATTGATGACACAATTGAACTAACAGATGATGAGTATTCTACTCTCCTACTTGACAATGAAAATTACATTACAATTTTAAGTTAATTCCTATATTTCTGAAATTCAAAACCAACTTGAGTACAAAAAACAAGACACAAATGAAAGCTGCTTAGAAGCTATCTGAAATGCTTCACTTAGCTCTCCCAATGTGGCTGAGGGCAATGAACTAAGATCAAAATTGCCTACACTTGAAGTACCCACTTTTGAGGGTGACAGAGCCAAATTTCAATCTTTTATTGAAAAATTTCATAGCCTTATCTATAATAAAAACTACATTACAGATGTTGATAAATTTGGTTATTAGTGAATTATCTGAAAGGCCTGCCTTAAGATTAGTGGAATCACTGCCAGCTGTAGGTACTTCTTATTCTGTGGCAATAGAATCACTTAACATAAATTACTTGAATAAAGATGAAATTATACATGATTTGGCTCTTAAAGTAATGAACATGTGAACCCCAAAAGACAACTATGGTGATCTCTGACTTTTACTGAGAGTTTGAATCAGGGCTGTGGAGTCGGTGATAAAATTTGCCGACTCTGACTCCAGAAATCTGACTTGTATAATTACGACTCCAACTCTGATGGAATGTTAAGGCCAAATTGATTACGATTAGCTTTATTAGGCCAATGGAGATTCATAAACAAGGCATTTCGTCACCACTACATGACTCATCAGGTTACTTAGTGGCTGTAACTAGTATGCCTTAATGGCTTTTTTTCTCTTTATTCAAAAATTACAATAAATCCCAAAATACAAACTGATTGAAGCTTAAACAAATAAGATTATTATTGGTTTAGCAAATTAACAAGATGTTTTTGTATTATTATAAACATCTGTAACAAAATGTACTAACCTAAACTGAATTTTTAAATTTCCTTATTATTAATTGCTAATTAATTAATTATAATCCTTATTAATTATAAGCAATTACATTTATATATTATTTATATATTATATATTAAAACATTAGGTTAAATCTATTTTATTCATAAAATTGAGCTAGGCCTAGGCTGCTATGATTATAGTTGAAGGATTTGCACTGACTCTGACTCCATCCAACTATGCACTTCCAACTCTGACTCCACAGCCCTGGTTTGAATCTCTCATGGGACAACTTAAAAACAATAATTTAAACATTACAGAAACAGCTTGGATCATTCAAGCTGTTGTTTTTGAAAAAAACCCTTCTAAAGTCAGAGAGATTTCATTAGAGAACAACTGACATATACCCTAGCCTTAATAAGCTAAAGATTTCCCCAACTGTACTTGCACTTTACAAATCAAGTTACACAGCACAAGAAAAAAACCAACAATGCAGAAAACCAAAAACCTAACAAAAGATTTCAACACTTACCAGTTACTGTCAAACACAACTGCAAAACTCAATTTGCAGAAAATAAAGTGATAGAAAAAGACTCGGACCCCTACTTGACAAAACTTTAATGTAACTCCTTTTGAATATAACCCCATACCATACAAATTTTGTTTTAACAGTGAACATAGTTCTACAAATTGTCCCAAATACACAGACTTTACAACAAGGTCAAAACGTTGTGAACAACTAAACTTATGCAAAAAATGCACTGGATCAGGGCACCATAAGTTAAACTGCAAATCAAATTTGAAATACAATTGTAAGATTTGCAATAGTTTTCACCATATTACCCCTATGTGTAATACACACACGGACATTGAAAAAACTTACAAAACATTATGAACAAACACCCAAACCAAAACAAACAGAAACAAACTCAAAATGCTATGAATGGGCATATCATTTCATCTAGCATTAACCACAATTCAAAAATTCTTTTACCAACCACAACCTTGGAAATCAAAAACAAAAAGGGACAAGTAGTGCAGGTTAGGTGTCTTAGACACCAGAAGCAACAAGGAAATGAAGATCTCTATTTCATCATTTATTACTAAAAACTTGTACAAGCCAGTTTTAAAACTGCAAATGTAACTAACTCTTGATGGAACATTTGAAACCCTTAAGGTTGTTGTTGTGGACAAAGTAGAACAAGAAAAATTACAAATAGCTGGGTTAAAACAAACTTTGCTACAACTTCAAAACAAATACACGATAGCTGATAAAACCCTTAATGCAGATGTAGTTGATAATATACATATGCTCATGGGGGCTGACTATCTTCACCTTTGGGTGACATAACTAAATACAATCTTACTACTGACACAGAAAACACAGAACATGAACAAAATTCACACAAAACAAAATCACCACATTCACAAATTTCTGACTGTGTGACAAACTTGAACAACAAAAAACACAGTTGTAATCCCACATCATTTGAATGAAAATGATTCCACATTGGATGAAGGGTTACAGCAGTTGTGACTATTAGAATCAGTTGGCATAAAGGACAGTACAATTACACATGAAGACCAATTGATGACAGAAAAATTTAAGGATACATTACAACACAGAGACAATCAATACTATGTGGAGCTGCCTTAGAAAACACCTTGTCCAGAAATAATGGACAATTTGAAAATAGCTAAGGCACATCTATATAAAAATGACAGAAAACTTAAAAATGACAATATTTTAGAACAATACAACATATTCAAGGAACAAATAGAAAGGGGCTTCATTGAAGAAGTTACTGATGAACCCTTTAAAAAACGGGTTGTCATTATTTAACACACGGGGGAGTTTATAGAGAAGACTCATCCACAACTAAACTAAGAGTAGTATACAACTGTAGTTTAAAGGATACAAATTCTGTTAGTTTAAATGATTGTCTCATGGAAGGCCCAAATCTTGTCTCAGATCTTGTAAAAATTCTCCTTTGCTTCCGTTTAGACAATTATGCGGTGGAGTGATGTAGAAAAAGCATTCCTCTGTATAAATTTGAAGCTTGGCTGAAATTTGGTTTATAGGGAGTTTATGGGCCCTGAATCCATTTCTGAAATTATAAGGTCATCCGACCAATGGTTCAAGAGATATGACCTCGGGAAATTTGAGGTCACTTGCGAGGTCACTAACATTTGGCGACCCATAACTTGGGTAATAATGGTCACAATTATATAAAAGTATATATATTTAGAATCAGAAAATGACAAGGAATCCAAATATGCAGGTTTTAGAACTCTAGGTTGAAAAATAAAAAAGTTACACTGTAACCAAAATTTGAGGTCACGATTTGACCTCTGGGGTATCAAATGAGAATTTTTTTTTTAAATGTAAAAAATGAAGGCATAGGCATTGGCTATTAGAATCAGCAAAAAAAAGTTTGTTTGTTAGTATTTTTCATGTAACTAACATATAAGTGAACACCATATTCATAAGTTGTGCGTCAATTCTACCTATTTTTTCACACTTAAGCTCATAATTTGACCTATAGAAATTAAAATTACATTTTTTTATAGATATAAAAACAAAGGCAAAAAATGTAAAATTGTATTTCACTGCTAATCTACACTGGCAATAATAGTTATAATAGTGAAAGGGGAAGACCTACTTAGAGGATTCATGTGCTAGCCTAATACAATTTTTGCATGCTCGATGCTCTCATCAATTTCTTTTTGTGGAAAAATGTATTGAATTCTGCTGCCTCCTCTTAGGGTAGGACAACTCATTACAGTTAATATATGATGTCCTGGCACTGCACATGAATCCTTGTTTGATGGATAATAATATGCACTTGATCGTGATGACCCAGAGGGATGTAGAAAGTTCACAGTGAAATCATGAAACTCTTCACAATATTCCTCCACAATTCCATACCAAACTTGCATGTCATAAATGCAGCCAACATACTCTCCTGGTTTGACACATTTTAGGTTACCAAGCATTGCAGGTTCATTAGTAAAATGACTTTTCCTTATTCTTTTCTTTTCTCCAATGCCACTTGAAATGGGATACACCATCAGTTCTTCCTTGTTTAGGGGAACAAATCTATGATATTTCTGAGTTCCAGGAATAGCCCTACTATCCTTGAATCGATGTTCCAACCGTTCTTCTGCATCTTTCAAATCAGCTGTAGTTACAAAGAAAAAATTTATCTTCTTGCTCAAGTTTTCTTCACAAAACTGAAACATGTGTTCTGGTGTAAGAATTTGCCTCTCTGTAGTTCTCTGCAAACTGGCACGAGCAGTAGCTCTTTTCACTGTTCCTCCAATCCCATCACATGCATTTTTGCCATGGGATGTAGCAAAGAAGTGCCATTCACAAGACAGACCAAAATCCTCTTCATGGTAACAGAGATTTGTGAAGTTGTATCTGTTCTTATATTGGCCAGCACATCCATCTGAGAAATAGTGCACCTTCTTCAATTGTGGGCATCTGAATTTAACATATGTCATAAGCTTCAATATGAATGAGTAAACCATTATAGTGTTGTGTTTTAGTGATGCAGATAAGAAACAGACACTAAAATGGCTAAGTTCCTGGTCTGCAGATGATCTATAATAGATGACAAAAGGGTGAACTGTACACTGTGAATTGTCCCAGTGAAACCCTTGGGCAGCATCCTGGACAATGAAAGAATAATTCTCAGAGAAATCACCTACTATAACTACCTCGCTCTGAGGTGGTAGTGTTTCTTTCAACTGCTTGAAGTACTCTGATTGTTGCTGAGCAACAAAGTGATGACGAACCATGCGGGATATTTTCATGCTTAGGGATGATAAGTATTCATGAAGTGGCTCCACCTTATCAACCATTGTACAACGGTCAACAGTCACCCATTGCTTGTAAGATATTTCATTTGGAGCTGATTTCACACTGTCAAGTAACTCAAGAAAATCCAGGACACCCTCTTCTCTTGGGCAATCATTGCAAAGTTGCATCATGCAAGTCTCTCTCTCTGTACTGCAGACACTGTAATCCATAAGATCCTATGGAACAAAAAGGCTATGGAACAAATAGTTTCTAAGTTACAAGGGCTTAAATATGGCTCCATTTTGAAGCTTGCATCAATTCCTCCCACTTTTACGACTCTACCATTTTCAAAAGTTTTAGTTCTACATTAATCACAGCTGTTTTAATACTCCCAATAGTCTCTATGGGTTGTAAATTTATGAGTGAAATAAAAAAATAACCAAAAAAGGATTTATTTCTGTTTTTAAAAATTTCCAAAAGTTGATATTTTCACAAAATTTGCAAAATTAACATCAACTTTGGGGCTTAATATGAAGGTGTCCAAAATTAGTCAGGGAGTTGATACTTCTAGTGAAGAAAGATACATATGTGTAAAAAAACATATATTAAGGAATAGATCTCAACTCAACTCCTTCATATAGTTTTGGTGATTCAAAGAAAAGTGCTTTTTGTGAAAAATCTCAAATTTTTAAATTTCTATTTATGACATTGAATTGTAATTTTACTTTCATTTTATTACTTAAGCTGATTTACAATTGTAATAATATGTAAATAAGTCTAAAACATACAAGAAATTTAATGTCTGTCAAAACAACCAGCGACTCGAAGGGCTCTGGGTAGCTCATTTCACTTTGTATATTCTTATAAATGTAAAACATGATGGTTAATCATTAATGTCCAGGCCTATTTTATAGATCATGATCTTTTATTTTCAGAAAATTTAACTAGAGCAATTAACTTAATTTTACTGCCTGTAATAATGGCTTATTCTAATCAAGAATCAAAGTGCAGCTTTGTTATGTACTTGGATGATCCATATGAACACACTCACCAGGAAGGTGGGTATGTATACCTTATAGTGATGTAGGTCACATCCATCCGCGGAACATCCGCACATTTTCTCGCATCCGCACTTTGGACTGCGGATGTCGTGCGGATGTGGACCGTTGAGATAAAATGTCATTAATAAGCGGAAATTATCAAATTCTACTATATTAATAGAACTAGTTCATTGTGCGCAAAAGTGATGCAAGCGACAAGACGAGAGGCTGTTCTTGTATGAAGTTACTCTCTTGCAACCTACTTAGATCCACGTTACAAAGCTAAGTTATTTTCACCTAGTACATTAGAACGAGTTAAATCATCACTTGGCAAAGCAGTTGAAGAGCTTCAATCTCTTGAATCTGTCGCTTCGCCACCCACCAAAAGAATAAAAGTTTCAGTGACAGAACCAACACCTTCAACAAGCAAATCTATCACAGAATCTGTCTCTGTTTCTCGAGTCAAGCAGCAATGATGAGACCTACGCGATGTCAAAAGATGTAGTAAAAATGAACGAGAGCTATCACCAAGAAAAACGCCTGGCTGCATGTGACAATCCTATTAGTTGGTGGAAAAATACGCAGAATATCTATCCATACTTGAGTAAACTTGCAAGGAAACATTTAGCCTGTCCTCCAACAAACGTACCAAGTGAGAGATTATTTAGCAGTGCTGGATTAATATATGATGAAAAGAGAAACAGACTGGCAGCAGAAAAGGCAGAAAAATTAATGTTCCTTAAGCATAACCTTCCTATAATTAAGTTTGAACATTAAACGATGAACATCTTAGTTTACTTTATTTTAATTACTCATTTATAAATATGCCTAATAAAACTTTAAACTTAAATATAGTTATCAAGCTAATTAAAGATCTCTTTCTATAAGGGTGGAGGTTAGGGAAAAAGGTCGGTGGGGTGCATTTGAGTTGGGTTCACGTCCCGCATCCTGGTAACACAATTATGGTTTCTAATTGTGGCTGAAACTCAACAAAATATAACGAATTTATTTGCAGACAAATTCACTAATTGATTTCTATATTAGTTAGATGCTTGATATTATTTTATATGTTCAGAGAAAAGTACAGCAATTATTGTACAATTAATCAATTATACTACATTATAGCTACAGCTATCTATATATAATAACTTATTATATACGTTAAACACAACAAATCTCGAATATATCCTAAAAAATAACGAAAATGTAGACATCCGCATCCGCATCCGCGGATGTTGAAATCAAACATCCTCATCTGCATCCGCATCCGCGGATGTGAAAAAAAATGACATCCGCTACATCAATAATACCTTACATGAGCTGACAGATGAAACAAGGAAACTGCTATTGTGGAGAACAAAAGCAACTGTAATCAACCCAAATAGTGCTACTGTATGCTACCACCATGAAAAAATGATTGGAATGCATTACCAACAAATGCAACGTAGCTGCTAAGATCCATGGAGAAATCATCGAAAGAAGATAACAAGTAAGTATTAGGGTGTGACAGTTGCCCCAACTTTGTCCTACAATGCTGTTCAAAATTTTGGTGTTGCATATTGACATAAAAAATACCCACGTGCAATTTTTTGAAGATTCATGCATATTCGAGTGAGCACCAGCAATTTGAAAAATAGCGATTTTGCTTATACGGCATACGCGCCTATATATTAGATTACACAACCATCATAAGGGATATTAACAAAAATCATTTGCCTGTGTTATCACTAACACAAAAAAGTTAATCATTCTTATTCTCTCATGGTACATTAAGGGGTTTTATCATATATTCACAAGGTATTATTTCTCTAGAGCAAGAAACCATGATTTCTGTTCGGAAACAGATGATCGTTTGCGCTGATTAGGAACGCGGAGTCTGTCATTTTCAACTACTTGAAGGACTTCTTGAAAGCGCTCCTCATCCCTAGCAACATTAAGAAAGTCATGGCAAAGTTTTACACCACGCTCTGCAGCCTCATTGATGACCTGAAGCTTGTCCACAACCCGTTTCATGTTCAGGTAGTCATCATGATCCGCCCATTCACTGGCTGGACTGTGGTGAAACTGATAGGGCATGCCTAAAATGGTGAAGAACTGGCTTGAGTCAGGCTCAATTAGGTCCACCAGGGCAGTGCCATTTTCTGGGACAGGGGGAAGATATGGCTTTCCATAGCCCCCATGATTGAGCCCCACTCTCTTAGTAACTTCAGTTCCTTCATGGCAAAGAAGGGCCTTCCTCATCTCCTCTTTTGTCCTTTCTTGTACTTGAGATGAGAACAAAGCCAGTGGGGCCAACTCCTCAGTTAGGTACCAAGTGTGTCTACCAAGTGCCACACGTGCTTTGTCAACTATTGTGGCGTCATATGGGGCAAATTCAGCCAAGGTTTCGACCAAATTCAAGTCATTCAGTGGCGCACTTGCTGGAACGGGGCAAACAATCCACCATGGGACATAAACAGCGACTGTGAACACAGCAAACCGTTATAACTTGCTGATTTGACTTTGTCACAACCTCGGCTTTGGGAAACTGCTCTTTGATCTGGCCTGACAAAAGAACAATCTTGAGGGTATAGAGCAGTTTAGCCATCCACCTTGCTTTGTGAAGTGCGCCGGGGTAGACCATTGTGAAGTTCACTGGCTCGGATCCTTTAGTTACAAGCAGCAGACAAAGCTCTACCAGCTCCTTGTAGTCACCACGTGTAAATGGTTGGGCTAGAGATTCACGGAAGAAGTCAGCCATCTCCTGCTGGCGCTCCTCAAACACTCCAGGCATTGCGGGGTAGTAGTATTTCTTTTTTTCATTGTACGCCAGTTGAGAGAAATGGTTCTTGAACCTAGAAATGCAATTATTGGGATTATTGTATTTCGTACTAATCTATAATATTGTTTTAGGGGTATTAAGATTGATATGATCGATCATTTGCTTGGTGTTAGTATATCTTATAAGTCTAATAAAAGAAATTCCACTAAATTTGTTCATTAGATAATAATATTCCTTGTTATTTTGTAAAGCTTATGACTCACCTCTGGAAAACCATTATGTTTGGACTTGAAGAGCCCTCCACTTTCAAGCAATCCCAGCAAACACCTAGGATGACTTCGCCCACATGCCTGCGACAGGCGCACCAGAATACGGCACGCTCTAATTCCTTTTGGAGGGAGACGCAAGCAGCTGTTTTTTGTCCTGAAAAAAAAAATGTAATTGTAGTTTAAGGCCACCATTTCAGGCACGTGCTTTTTGCAGATTTCTGTTAAATCATTCACTGTATTTTGGTATTAATGTCGTGATAAATTCACGCTGATGTTTGAAATAGGTTTACCTGTATTGGATGAAGTTGTCGAAAACCATACCAATGACATTCTGTTCACACTCCCAATCGACCAGAAGTTGTTTGGTTGCTGTTGATATCAAGTCTCCTTGAACCAGGCCAGCTTTTTGAGTCAAATGCGGAAGAGGTGGGACTCCAAGAAGCTTTGTGCCATTGACACCAGACACAAGAATGGGCAGGCGGTCATCAGTGCCTTTGGAATCCAGCGTGTCCATAAGTTTACCATCCCAGTGCACCAGTACTTTGTCTGATGGTTGCCATTCATCCATGATTTTTAAACTTATTTCTGACACGATGGAAGCTCGGTATCGGTGGGCCGTCCTTGCATTTAGACTCAGCTTTGATGTATCTCCACCACATGCAGATACAAGGGAGTACACAATTGCACTCAGCTGGGTCGGCGAGATGTTGTTTCGAACACTGCATGAAACAAGTTCTGCCGACTTCAGAATATCATGGGGCACAAAAATTGAAACTCCCTCTTTCACTGTTCTCCGATGTTTTCTCTTTGGTTCAGCAGTGCTGGCCTCATGAATGTCATCGTCCTCATCAGAGCTAATAGGTGAATCAATATCAGCCTGTACATTCTCAGCATGATCACATTGCTCTCTCTCTTGTCGCTTCTCTTCTCACATCTTCCTTTTCTGTCGCTTCTGAACCTTTTCTGTGAGTACTTTGTTTACCCCCAGAGTAGGTAGCTACTCTGTCACTTAGCATGCTTTTCATAAAGAGTATGTCAGTATCTGATGGCATCTTGTTCGGCCTGAGTTTTCCCCTTTTTCGCAGCTGCCATGTCTTTCAACACTGTGTTCTTATAAAATTTCATCGTCAGGCTCAATTCTGATTTAAACTTCATAATTCCAGGATCATCAGCCCGTCTTCTATCCTCATTCTTTTTCATAAGCATCATGTAGTTTTTGTCATAGTAAGTTTTAATCACTCAGCTAATATTGTTCCTGCCTGTAATGGTCGGGACATTCGCCTTCTGGTAATGCAAAAGCACATTGTCAATGGTGGCAGATAAAGCCTGGTCCCAATGCACATCCCGAAGGTTTGCTAACAGACATAGTAAGACCTGCCTATTATTAGTTGGCAGTTTGCAGCCCTTTATTTCCTTTTCTTCTTCTCGGGGTACGGTGCCCAATAACATTCTGACATACTCATCATCTTGCCGTGCATCCATGGTTAAATTCTCTATTCACATCATCAAATCACTGTCAAGGGAAAAGAAAAGAGCATCATTAAAATTAAATGCAATAAAATAATACATGGAAAATTTGTGGGTCAGCGTTCCAGACCCGGAAATGAAAATCTGATAAAATGTGCTATTTTCACACTTATTTATGAAGTTCATAAGCTGAAATAGCAATACTTGCTGGTACGATGGTGCTAGCTCAAACATGCACCGATCTCCAAGAAAATTTACAGGGGTGTTTCCTAGATAAATACACAACACTAAAACATTGAACAGCATTGTAGGACCATTTTTTGATTTTTGGAGGCCAACGGTCACACCCTAGTAAGTATAGGTACTAATATATTTATATTTCATAAAGAAGTTTATATTGTAAATTGTAACCTAAATTAGCTATTTAATTTTAATAGGGTAGGCTATATACTGTGCTACTGAATGCATATGTTTTGAATATTTTATACGAATAGCCTATAACCAAATGTTGAGGTTTTAAATTATTTTCCAATGTGTTTAGAGTTTACATTACCCTACTTTATTTGCAGAATCACTACAAATTATTGACAAAGACATAGCAACTAGACTGAATCTGATACCAGGACAGAAACTTTGCTCAACATGCTTCTTTAGAGCCAAGACGATTGAAGATGAAAAAGACTCGGGTAGTGATGAATATGTTCCAGAAGAAATAGTTAAGGAGACATTTGACGAAACGTTAGGTTCACTAGAATGCTCACCCATTAAGTATGTAAGAGCAAGAGATCGAAAGTTTTACGCGAAAAGGAAACTAAAGCAAATTGAAACATCAACAAAATCAAAGCTGTCAAAAGTACTTCATATGAAGCCTAGCATTTTGGATGAGGAAGCGGAGAAACCTATAGAGAGTGAGGAAGGAAAGTGTTATCAGCATATGATAGAGGAACTGAAAGAAAAGTGTAAAACTAGTACCAGACAAGAAAAGATACAAATTCTAACACTCCTTCCAATTGGTAAAACCTGGTCCAGAGAAAGAATTATGAAAGAATTTGAAGTGTCAGCCAGAATGGTTAATGCTGTGAGGGCCTTAAAGAGAAAAGAAGGTATCCTTCCTATAATGAGAAATAAAAAGAGTAGCAAGGGTATAAGCGATGAAATAAAGGAAAGAGTGATAGAATTTTTCCAAAACAATGAATATACTAGAGAATGCCCTGGTAAAAAAGACTACAAATCAATAAAAACACCACAAGGGAAGGTTCTCAAGCAGAAAATACTGTTGTTGACAAATATCAGAATTATATACGCTTTACAAAAATAAATATCCAAACAACAAAATCTCCAAATCAAAGTTTTTTGAACTGAGACCAAAATGGTGTATGGGTGTGGGGAGTAAAGGATCATACAATGTATGCATTTGTGAAATACACCAGAACTTTAAACTTTTATGTGAATCACTCCCTGTCAAAGTAGAATTAAGAGTGTTACTAGGGAAAATAGTCTGCAACACTGAAACCAGAAACTGCATGATTAATAACTGCAAAACATGTCCTGGTTTAAATGAATTACGGGATTGGCTTCTTACCATTTTTGAAAACAATGATTATGACATGGATGATGAGGTTTCCTTTAAGCAGTGGCTTCATGCAGACCATACCCAACTGGTCACAATGACAAAGTGTTTCGAATGTAGTAGAAGACATATGTGAAAGTGCAAAAAAGTTGAAAGTACACCATTTCATAGCAAAAGCCCAATCAAAATATTTGTCCGACTGTAAAGAAAACCTCAATGATTCTACAGCATTAGTGCTTGTTGACTTCTCTGAAAACTATAGTTTTATAATTCAGGATGCCGTATAAGGGCATCACTGGGACAATACCCAGGCTACCTTGCATCCGGTAGTCTGCTATCAAAAAGTTGATGGTGAACTAAACGTTACAAATTTTTGTGTGATATCAGATTCACTTACACACAACACAACTGCAGTTCATTCTTTTTTATGTGAAGCCTTGAAATTACTTAAAAGTCAGAATCCTAAACTAAAACATATTTGTTACTTTAGTGATGGTGCAGCAAGTCAATATAAAAACTATAAAAACATCATTAATTCAGTGTTACATGAAAAAGATTTCCAACTAACATGTGAATGGAACTTTTTTGCCACCTCTCACGGAAAGAGCCCCTGTGATGGTGTTGGTGGCACCGTCAATAGGTTAGTTGCCTGGGCAAATCTACAAGCAACAAGTAAAGGTCACATCACCAATCCAAAAGAGATGTTCGATTGGTGCAAATCCCAGGAACCCGTTCATATCACTGCTTTAGACCTTCATCAACAGGCATTAAACTGTACAAAATTTCTAGTGATGAAAATTTCTTTAACGTACAACTTTCCTTCCTCAATGCTACACAAGAAAATGTGGCTTACCAATATAAACCTGGTGCATATGTGGCCTGTTTCTATGAAGGTGGCTGGTTTGTTGGAAACATAGTTGAAGTGTGTGATATTGAGAAGGATCTATTAGTAAATTTCATGAAAAAGAATCCTTTTAAATGGCCTGAACAAGAGAACGTTTGCTGGATTCCATTCCAACATGTTTTGTGTTCAATTGAACCACCTACAGTTGCTGGGAAAATGGGGAGACAGTACAAGTTATCAAATGATTGTTTATCTAAAATTGAGTAGTATTTTAAAAAAGCCTAAGTAACTACAGACCTGTATCAAGCTGAATAATAAATTGCCAATTTATGGCTGTGAGGCCATGGAGTGTTGAAGACAATCAGACTTAAAGCCTGAGTACAATAATAAATTCCTGAGTCAGTGTCTAAACATAAGAGTTATTAGCTATATATAAGTTTACATACGAATTTACATAAAACAACACACATTAAAAAAAGAATATGAACTTATAGCCAATAATTCACATGCTTAAAAACTCAGGAATTCATTATTGTATATAGCTAAGTACTGTACGCTTGTATTAAGGGAAGTAATATAACAAAGCTACTTAAATTTAAGGTTTTGTACTGAAAATGGTGGTTACTGCTAGTTTATCTGTACTAACTGCATAATTTAAATTACTAGGAAGTGCTTAAAGAGCAGTAGAACACGGTTGGTCTACATGATTTACTTAGGTAGTTCGAAGTATTGAGCCTCCAAGCTGGTCCATCTGTTGTGTTAACTGCAAATGTAGTAATAATCTAGGTATATATTATCTTTTTATGAGTAAAACTTATTTAGATAATTTAACATTTGTGAATTAACTTACCAAGTACAGTAATAAGATGGAAGTAAAATTACAATTCAATGTTGTAAAAAGAAATTTAATATATATTTTTTTGCACATGTGTATCTTTCTTTACTAGAAGTATCAACTCCCTGACTAATTTTGGACACCTTTATATTAAGCCCCAAAGTTGATGTTAATTTTGCAAATTTTGTGAAAATATCAACTTTTGGAAATTTTTAAAAATATAAATAAATCCTTTTTTGGTAATTTTTTTATTTCACTCATAAATTTACAACCCATAGAGACTATTAGGAGTATTAAAACAGCTGTGATTGATGTAGAACTAACTACCAGAAGTTGTATTGGCATGACAAATTTGAAGCTTCTACTCCTATTAGAAGACACTTTTCAAGGCCTCTCAAAATGAAGGTGTTGGCCGATCAAGCCCAACATGGGCATTTTTTGTCGAAGGTGGGGGCCATTTAAGCGACCATAAAATTAAATGTTTTTGACTGAGGAAGCTAAAATTTTAGATTTAAGCTATTGAATGGTGTATGAATCAACCCTGAAAATTTGAAGAAAATCGGAGATGGTCACCCGACCAACTTTCTGAAATTTGTACCAGTTGAGCTGGAATGACTCTTATGTTTGACATCTATAAAAGTATATATTGTGACCATGAAAGAACTTTACTTAGCCTTATTTAGAATCTTTTCTTGCAATGTCTACGCTCATGGAGATGATAATATATGCATTGTTGAAACAAACTATGAGAAGGTAATAGTTTCAAGAAAAAAATAAAAACTGGCAACATTGAGGTCATCACATGTTTATGGGAATTTTCATATGATATGCTACCAATAAACTCTTATATACTACTATATCGAGTTTACTATATTACGTAATAATTACAATGAACAAATCAAATGCAAATTTCTCTGATTCACGGCCCACCAGTCTTGCTTTAGACCAGTGGTAGTCAAACTGGGGTACGTGAGGGGTTTCCTGAGGGTACGTAAGCTCTGCTGCGAAAACAAGCAAGTTGGTTAATCAATTATAAAATGAATTTATACAATTATAATTATCATTTAAATTTTTTTGAAAATATATATTATAATCATTTATTTATAATAGGTATTAATTATTTTATATTTTAATATTTTAATATTTTATTTAAATTATTATTAAATTACCCGATATTGGTACAAATTGGTACGAATCATACGATGCTGTAAAAATAGTAAATTATATCAAGTCTCGAGCAGTGAATTCACACCTCTTTAAAATTCTTTGTGAGGAGATGGGCAAAAATCATACTCAGTTGCTTTTGCACACTGAAGTGCGCTGGCTCTCTCAAGGAAAGGTATTAACACGACTTTTTGAACTTAGGAATGAAGTGAGAAGTTTACTTAACAGCTGAAATTCAGACATTAAAATTTATAGAAAATGAGGAGTGGCTTTGTAAACTGACTTATTTGGCAGATATATTCACCAAATTAAACAAACTTAATCTTCAACTTCATGGGTATGACAAAATATATTGCAGGCACAAGAAAAAGTCAAGGGATTTTTTGGGAAAGTTTTATATTGGATAAAGTGCATAGAAGACAATAATACCACACCTTTTCAAATATTCAGCGAATTCTGTCATGAAAATGAGTTTCTTGTCAGTAACTCAGTTATGAATATTATAAAGCAGCATTTAGTGAATCATTTATGCATTACTTTCCATGTATTAATATAGATTCCCCACAAAGTGAATGGATAACGAATCCGTTTTCGAACCTTGCTGTGTCTAATGCGGAGCTTCCTGCTTGTTTAAAAGAACAATTGATTGAATTGGCAGCTGACAGCTCACTTAAACATAAATTCAATGACTTTTCTGTCTCCGAGTTTTGGAAATTGGCCCATATTGAATACGAAGAATTAAGTGAATTTGCTATCAACAAACTACTTCCATTCCCATCCACCTATTTATGTGAAAATGGATTTTTGGCACTGACAGCTATCAAGTCAAAAGAAAGAAACTGCTTACATCCAGAAGCTTGCCTCATAATGGCACTCACAAATGTTCGTCCGCGAATAGAACAACTTGCTAGTGACAAACAGTCCCACCCATCGCATTAATTACTTGTAAGTATTTAAAATATATATGGTATTTTAAAAGCTCAGACAATTTCTAATTAACTGTATTAGATTCTAATATTTGCCTGAGTTAAAATTTGTGTAAATTGCTTGAGTTGTGTAAAATGTAAATTGTATAATTAAAATGCTAGTATATATATATATATATATATATATATATATATATATATATATATATATATCTAATAATTAGGTGGTCGTAAATAAAGATCGTTTGATAGTTTCATATTCTGTGTAAATTGTATAATATTTTTATTTTGGAAACTGAGGGGGAGGAGGTACGCCATAATAAAAACAAACTAAAGGGGTACACCAAGGAAAAAGTTTGAATACCACTGCTTTAGACTAATGACTCATAAGATGGAATAGGTTTAACATAGTTCATTTAATAGGTTACCACTTAAAACAATGGATAAACAATCTATTAGTGAGATGACTGTGACTTCCTTGAAATGCGAGTGTGTGAAAGGTTCACTGAGGAATTTGGTCATTAGATTCTTCACGTAGGATATATATCACAAACAACAATATTGACAAAAATTCCCAACAATTACTTAATATCAATAATTGCATTTGAGCAAATAATTTAGACCTGCGTCAAAATAACTTAGGTATCATGCCATGATTTGGGATATTTGCCGAATTAGTTGTTCTCTATAGTCTACATTCTACAGTATATATTGAGACGGTATAATGTAATGCCCAGCTAATATTATGATGACTAGTATTGCTCCATAACCATCCCAACATCCCGAAACTTGCTCCATTCTGCTTCTTAATCATTTGTATTTTAAACACTAAAATGTAGCAGAAGTGACGTAATAATGGACATCATTGATTGTGTTACAGCAGTTATGTGCACCAATCCAAACACACCTCCACTGCCATAAGGACCGCCCATTTTATACCTAACAGACTAGCTTGGGATGAGACAGAAGCATGAGATGACTTGTAAGCACTGTACATGGAAACTGGACAGATCTGCTGCTACCAACTCGAATGGTGATTGGGTTACAATCCTTAGCACAGGAGGTGCCACTACTTGAGCTGAAACTTTGGTTAATTGACACTGCGAGCATGAAGCTACAACATCACTAGCTACCTTATATAAAGAAGGATGAAATACCTGACTAGAGAGAGTGTCTATAACCTTTTGCCTACCTATATGTGCCATTTCTAGATGAATAGTTATTGCTAGCTCAACCACAAGTGGAAATGGGACTAGAACTATTGAAATCTCCTTATCTGGACTATTACGGACTAATAAATCATTTTCCACTGTAATTTCTTGAATATATCACTTCAACCTTTCCAACTGTTTAGGATAATGACTTTGGAGTTCCTCGATTAATATGGTACCGTACTTGAGAGTAGAATCATTCTTTTGCAAGGAGATAATCTTGAAATCATCAAAGGTTCATATTTGGCAGTTCCCACTACCGTACATTCTGAAGTAATGTCCTCATCATGAGGGAACTGGAAAGTTCTCTCTTTTCCAGGGTTAGATTTCTTTTTCCTGTTTGTTTAGTGCATTCCACTCACTCCACAAGACTTCCAGCTTCTTGATGCAGTTGCATGGCCACATTGTCTTAATTCTAACCATTGCCCAGAATGTAAGAACATTGTCAACAGTTATTTTGACCGCTTCTTGCCTATTACAGCACTTTTTATTAACGTAAAAGAAATAGCTAATTAAGAACTTCTTGGGCAGTTGGCAATTTTGAGCCACAGATAATGTGTGTTGGCTGTCCTACCAGGAAATGTTTGGTAGAGTATCTCATTACAGGAACTGAAGGTGAAACTTGTTCTTTTTGTTCTGGTTCATTTCGCAATCACTCTTATACCATTACTAGAATATTTCAACAAACAAAATCAATCTGCAACAGAAAATTAATTGTAATTGAGATAACAACCTTACACTAGACAGATTATACAGAATTTAAGAAATCATTGACTGAAAAAAAAATGTCTTGAACTGTAGTGGGTTTGACATGGCCCTACATTCAATTATATGAAACATCCATATAATTGTCATCTGTACAATAAAGAACAATGTTTTTAGTTCCGTTTTGTTATAGAAAATGGCCTTGTGGTCACCTACAAAATATAAAAAACAAGAATAATGGAATACAGAAGAAAGCATGCGACACTGCCATGATTCAGATGTTTATTAAATGACATACAAATCAAGAAATAAGTGCCTTATTATTATTATAAATTAAATTATACAATTAAATTTGGGAACAAATGAATGTTATATTAGTAAATTGCAGTGCTACCATTATTGCAAATCATTAAATTTCCCTAAATTGTTCTAAATTGAAGAAAAGCTGAAGTTTCCTGAAATCTGAGAAATTTAACCTCAATGAGGAACCCCTAAACAAATTTTAATTTTGACAAAAATGGTATCGAAGAACTTCTATTGACTTGTATAATGGGAAAAAATACAATCGCCTACAAATTTCAAACTTTTTTTTTTTTTTAACCACCCTAATACACAGCTTGCATTTGCCAATGAATGTCTATTGTCTATGGGAGCAACACTTTACCCAGTCAAAAATTCAATTACAGCACTGCTTGAAGCTAATGTCTTTACTCCTTTCCATTGTAATCAATACTGAACCACTGTGTGGAATGAGTGTAGGCTATAACACAAAACTGGTTTTATCTTGTTACCTCTACACAATCTGGAATGGGTTGGGGATATCAAGTTACAACACAAAACTGGTTTTATCTGGCTATTGGTACCTCTACACGATCCAGAATTATTCAAGTGGAGGCATTACTTTTTCAGCCCACCCTTGTATTTTGAGTCTTTGTCTGTATACATTGTACGTCTGTGAAAATGAACAATGAATAATTCTTATATTTATATATTTTTGTATTCAGTTTTGCATATAGTTCAAACTTACGTAATGCTAACTGTATATGAAATGCAAGTTCAGATAAATTTTTTATTTTCTTTCTATTTTATTTTTGCTGGATAATTGATAAATTATTTCTTTTTAAATTACTTAATAATTTTTTTTAGATTTAGCTTAATAATGTAATCATGTTAATTTTCTTTATACATTCTCTCTTCATTGTAAAAGATGGTCATGTCTTGCTTAACACCTAATCATAAATTTTAAGCATTTAATTTTGGCTCATAATCATGTTTAATTTTAATCCATAATAAAATGCATATTTCATTTTCCATTTTTAGTTAACTCAGCAGATCATGATAACATCAGATCTGTCCCATATGCAGTTTAAAATAAAAATATGGCTTCATCTTCAAATATCTTGCTTATCTGTCTAGACATTGCTACAGCTAAAATATTTACCTTATCTCCAAATATTTTGAAAAATACTTCAGCCTATTGAGAATAAAAAACAAAATAGGTCAGCATTAAATAATCATATTACCAAAAATTGGGTATACTGTATAAAATTAAATAATTTTTCAAATTGTTATTCTCATTGTCTGATCTGACTTTGAGGCTGAACATTACCTGTAACATTTTAGCAGTAAGCTACAGTAAGAGAATATCTTTGTCTTTTCCTTCAAGCCTTGCTTTCTTCAGAGAACTTTGTCTTAAAATAGAGAGAAATAATTTCTTGATATGCTACAAGAAGAATCGGGGAACCCTTAGAGAATTTAGTAAGCTTCACAGAATCCTCTGATCCCCTACAAGAAGAAATTGGAGAGTAATATAAAAGAAACTACTGCAATTTCCTACACACTACCAGCCACTCCATTGCTGCCACCTAACCAGAACCCCCATCAACCTCAAACTGCCCAAGGCCATAGATGGAGGGGTTAACACTTCCAAATTTGTAGTTGCAGTGGCTTTCATAGGTGCCCTTAGTACTGGTGCAGCCATATCACTATAGCAGCCCCATAGCCATTGTTGAACAATAATGTAAACTGTATGACAGGCATGTGTGGTATAGTTTTTCCATAAATAGATATCTACATCATGAAATCATCTACCTGATCAGTTACAGATTCTAAAAAGTGTTGAGAGATTAAACAAATAAAACCCTGCTGATCTAAATCCATGTTGGGAACTTGAAATATGTAAGATTAAAATTATCTAAATGATCTTGAATACTGTTCCTTTTAATACTTTCTAGTGTCTTTCCAACCAACAATGTTAAACTAACAGGCCTATAATTTCCTACCTCCTTTTTCACCAGGGTTTCGGAGCCAGAGCCAGAGCCGGAGTCGGAGCTGGTGGAGCCAGTGAATTTTGCTTACCTGGAGCCGGAGCCGGAGCCGGAGCCGGAGCCAGAGCCAGAAACCTTGAAAATACGGCTCCATGGTCTGGCTCCAGGCGATATATTGCTACCTAAATTGTTATTTGTTAAATATAGATTTAGTTGCAAATTATAATTCTTGTAATATATTACGAAAAATGGTACCATAGGATTCTTGGATTTTATGGAGGTGTGGGAGTTGCAGGAATAATCTGCAAATTTCCATTTTTTAACCATTAAATATTTGGGAAGATTTGTCTTAACAACACTTAATTATATAGGTAAAATTTTTTTTATGGCGGTGGAGACCTTAGGTAGGTAGGTACTAACTATTTATCTAAGTAGGTAACTACCTAGATACATACCTAGTAAGGTTGGTCCTTCTGACTTGGATTGAACTATTTTTATTTTTAGGTCAATTATCTTGTATTGCTAAATTTCTTTTTTTTCAGATTCTTTGTAATTTGTACTTGATTCTTTAATTATAATTATCAGTCTGACCCTTCATAATGGATAGAGATTCAATAAAGAAGTCTGATATATTCAAGTATTTTACTGAAAGTTCAGATAAGAAACACTATGTTTGTATTTGTGAAGTTTCTGATGCTTCGGGAAATATTTCAATGTGTGGAACTAAAATTACCAAGCCTCAAAGCAAAAAGCCTGATGTCTCCTCAAGAGCATATAATTTGAAAAGACACTTGAGTCGATTACATCCTGAAATATCAAAAATGATGGAAGAAAATAAGCAAATGCTTGAGCTTTCAAGACCCAGTACTTCTGCCAGTTCAAAAACTAAAGCAAACCAGCAAAACATTACTAAATTTTTGATGTCTCAAAAAGTCACTATCTCAATGACTACAGATAATTTTAAAAATAGCATAATTGAGTTAGTTGTTAAAGATTCTATGCCTCTATCTATGTTTGAAAAGCCAGCTATGCACAGTCTACTAGAAGAAATGGCTCAGAAATTCAAGATTAGTTTAGATAAAGACAATATCCGTCATTTAGTGATAGAAAAATCAAAAGAAGAAAAATTTGCTCTCAAAGCAATTAAAAGGGCACTTCATATATTTAAAAGTTGATGGTTGCACACGAATACGGACACATTATTTTGCCATCAATGTCCGATTTATTTATTGATGATAATAAAATCCTCACCCGCACTATAGCAGTAAAAGATACACATGCTCAGCAAACTAGTGACTACCTGCATGATCTAATTATGAGAACTCTGGAAGAGTACGGCATACCGAAAGAATTTGTGCTCTGCATTGTCAGTGATAATGCATCAAATATGATTAAAACTGTTGAGAAGTTGAATGATAATCAAGAGGCAACTTCAGAAGATGATATACAAACATTTGGTGAACATGATGATGATTCAACAGACACTCAGGAAGTGGCATCTTGTATAGAAGAAATTGACAGTATTGTATCTGAAATTTCACACTTCTCCAGAATCAACCACATGCATTGTGGTGCACATACCTTGCAACTTGCTATTTGCAATGGATTGAGAGAGAAACATGCTACCTCTCTCATAGGTAAGTTGAGACAGGTTGTAGTAGCAGCAAGAAACCCAAAAGTGGAAGAAATAATTAAAAGACGTGCAGGCAAGGTTGCTATTTTAGATCAACCTACTCGATGGGGCAGCACTTATTTAATGATAGAGCGCTTATTAGAATTAAAACCTGTACTCTTGGACATGGCAAATTCAAATGTGAATCTTTCAGAAATAATGTGGAACAAGCAAGAAGATTGGAAAGAGTACTGTACCAGCCATATATAGTAACAAAAAAAATTCAAAGTGAAGATTTGACTCCCGGTCAATTTTTGAAAGAGTGGAAATCTTTGATGTATTTTCTTTCCAAGATAGAAGGCACCATAGCTGATGACATTAAAAGTTCCATGGAAAGGAGAGAAAATATTTTACTTGATAATGAAGTATTGCTTGCTGCTGTTTATTTAGATCCTAGATATAGATGCTTATTAACATCTGAACAGGTAGTTAAAGCCAAGGATGCCCTATGCAATATAGCAATCAGAATGAAAAGTAACCTAGACCTTTCAAATAAAGTCTCTCTATTAAGAGAGGAATGTGGAACCAAGATTATTGCATCATCATCAAATTCATCATCTCCTTCCACCACTTCTGATGTCAGCGAGTTTGATTTTGAAAAAATTATTGATATTCAACATGGTAAGAAATCAAAATGTCCTCGTTTAGAAAGTGAACTAATACCACCTCTCAGTCCAATGTGTACCCTCAAATTGCAAGTTGAGGAATCTTTTCCTGAGATTGAAAAATTTGACCATTCGTCAAAACTGTCTTTTGAACAAGTAATAGAAAGGTATCCTAAAGTTATAAGAGATGTTGCAAATCTTCTAGTAGCTATGCCTTCAACACAAGTCAGTGTTGAATGGCTATTTTCAGCACTGAAAATTTTAAAATCTGATTTAAGGGCACGTATGAAAGAAGATATTGTTGAGGCTATGTTATTTTTAAGAACAAATGTT
Source organism: Bathynomus jamesi (assembly GCA_023014485.1). Taxonomy (NCBI): domain Eukaryota; kingdom Metazoa; phylum Arthropoda; class Malacostraca; order Isopoda; family Cirolanidae; genus Bathynomus; species Bathynomus jamesi. The sequence continues at coordinate 44,617 of JAJOZX010015604.1, read as the reverse complement.
TATAAGTAAACTTAGATAAATAATTTTAATTCATAATTTTTTTTATGGAAACAGATTTACAAGGAGAATATCTTGATTTTATGTTTAAAAATTAGTTTCCTACCTTAGCTACATTAGTAAAAATTTCTGCAAAAGTTATTATTTTGCTTTCATTTTTTAATACAAGGAGTATTATGATTTATGATACTGTAAATGTATCATTGAATTTATAAACTTTTTAATTTTTTAATATGTAGTTTGAACTTTAAAGATAAAGTCTGATTTAAGGTTACACTTAAAAAAAATATAATTGAGGCCATCTTGTTTTAAAAAAAAAAATTATAAATAAACTTAGTAATTTTCATTTTCAATTATTTTAAGGAAACAGATTTACAAGAAGAATATCTTGATTTTATGTTTAAAATTAGTTTGATTATACCTTAGCTAGAATAAAAAAAATTTTGCATTAGTTTTCATTTGTTAATCCAAGGAGTAGTATTGATTTTATAAGCGTAGGGTAAATGATTTTGTAAATTTTCTTTTATAATATGTATTAGTAGTTTGAACTTTTGACTTTTAGTTGAATTGCTTTTGTTAATTAAATTACAAAATTTTTTGACTAAAAGAAAATCTCTCTCTAAGTAAATAATATAACCTATTAAAAATTTAAAAACTGAATTTTTTGAAATATTCAGCTCTTTTTCAAGCCAAGTTGGCTTTCATGAAGCTTTCAAGTTTCAACACTTAAAAAAAGATGCATATATTATCTCAGAAAGTTTGATTGTTATTATTTTCCATACGAGAATTCTTAAGTTTGAACTTTGAACTAATTAGGAGGCAAGTTTCTCTAATTTATATAAGCTACCATTGTTAATAAATATTTAATATCATTTAGTTTTCATCATTTTCCTTTAGTTATTTAAATAACTTCATTCTATCATTATATTTGCCTAATTTAAAATCATAAGAAATTTAAATTTTGAGTATTAAAGTGATTTAATAATAAAATATTTTTGTGCAATATTTTAAATTGGACAATTAGTTATATAAATCTAGATATTTATTTTATAATTAACAGAATTTACTATAAAAGAGCCGGAGCCAGAAGTTTTTTTACCGGCTCCGAAACCCTGTTTTTCACTACCCTATTTGTAAATGGGTATTACATTTGTTTTTTCCATTCATCTGGTATGGTATGGTACCTCTTTATAATTAATAGACCTTGCAAACAAAATAGTATGTCAGATAAGCTATCCTGCCCTTCTCTGAGTATCCTAGCATATAGGTATGTTATCAGGTCCAGCAGCTTTATCCAACTTCATTGTATCACTCACTTGCATAACATCATCTTTCCTTGTATGGATCTTATCAAGAATTCATGCCAGAGTTAAGAGAATCTATAGAATTAAAATTGAAGTTATTAAAGTTTTCTTCAGTAAAAACAGAACTAAAATAATCATTAAAATACCAACAATATCCTGATCATTTTCAAATACTCTATCATCATGTTCTATTGGGCCACTTAGCCTGTTTTTCATAAGTCAAAATGTCTAAAATCTGGAAACTCCCAAAAATCAGCACCACTCATGAGGGGAAAGTGCTAGTGTTTCACAAAATCACTGCTGTTCTCTGGTGCTGCTGTAGCCCAGAGCACCATTTTCTTCCCAACTGGTTTGAATTGTTGGTGGTTGTGTTCTGTGCTCTCAATTGTTATTTTTGTGGTTTTGACCCTTAAAATGTCATCTAATGTCCTAGTCTAAGACCAGTGATGAGTGCAGTGGTGCTGGTGGTTTGAAAAGAAAGCGCATAATCAGGGGAGGATCAAGGTATTGTGAGGCCCTTGGTCAATGTTCCCTGTGGGGCCCCATGACATCAAAGGCTACACCAGTATACAGGCATTGTCCGCAATTATGAATCAATTGGTTCCTTGGAAACCATTCGTAAAATGAACACAAATTCTCCATAGGAATTACTGTAATGTGATGCAGGTTAATTCATTCCTGCCTTGCCTCCCAAGACCTAAAAATTCATGAAAATAGACAAGTTTTTGCATTTTAAAGGAGGAATAAGTATACAAATATTAAAAATAATTAATATTAAATCAATTTCATATTAAATAAAAGACATGAAAGCTACTTTTAGGCATTAATTTGAAGAAGACTTAGTTTGGACTTCTAAGAGGGAGGGGTGCTCTTTGCTGGAGTGGGAGGTTCACTTGTGGGCTTCCTGAAGGAGGAGTCCAAAGAAGTTTGTCTGGCCTTGTTTCTCCTCTCTCAAAATCTCCCTATAGCATGCAGTGTCATTCAGATATGTTTGCACTGAATGATTGGTGTAAATTAGGGTCATTTGTAATTACAGATTTTCGTAAAGTAGTCATTGGTGTAAATTATGATAATTTGTAATTGTGGATTTTCATAGTGAAAGTTCATAAAGTGGTCATTGCCTATGTATATATTAACCCTTTTACTACGGGCATAGCTTTGAAGTGAATTATATGAAGTTGAATTATAATACATAGATCCCCCTATTTTCAACCCCAGAGAGTGGAAAGAGAGGGATATACCCTTGGTTTATAAACTACACCCAGTGTTCAGAAAAGATTAGAAGTTGGTTTATTTACCACATCCAGATCTGAGCGCAAATTGGATGTGTAGTTTATATGCCACACCCAGAGCAAAAGGGCAATATGTATTCAATGTTTGATATAGGAAAATACTTTTCATTCACTTATGTCAAAGGAATTTATTTTAAGTATGCTTAAATATTTTGATAACTGTGTATCATATAAACGTTTATTATATAACCATTGTTTAGCTTCCTCCTGAATTGTTCATTCTGACAAAGGTCAAACTTTTCACTCCACCTTAGACCTATGGTTTAACATGGAATCTGAACCACGCACCACCAGCAGCCCAGTGTCTTAACCACTAGGCCACCCAGGGTACCCATTTATCTACTAACCACTTTCTTTATTGTGTTGAAGGATGAACAGCTGGGTTTTGTTGCGTGCCAGCTGCTATCACTGGGTCTCGATCCCAGGGCTGATGGATTCATAGTCAGTAATGCTAACTGCTAACCACATTTTAAATGCTGAGTATTTTTCTGCAAGTTTGTTATTGTCACAAACTCACAAACCAGTGAACACTTTATTTTAATATTTAAGACCAATTAGCAGAATTTCTAATTTTTTTTTTTTCACCCTAAGATTTATTTTCACCCCTTTTCATGGGGTAAATTAAAAATCTACTTTTTTTTTTATATTTCTTGTAATGTTGATTTTGCAAAAAAATTAATGTCATTTTATGGCCATATTTGTACTGTTACATGAACCTCTCAGATTGTTTCAATATCAAATAATAATGCTAGTAGAGCAAAGTTTATAGAAATTCTGTTTTTTTCATCCCAATTGACTATATAAATTTTATTACTTTACCATATTTTTCAGATTAACTCGGAGCTGACCAAATATGAACTAGTTTGTATAGCTACAGACCTAAATTTTACTATAGAAAATTTAATATTTACAAGTTTCTTATTTTCAAAAAGACAAATGGCTTCCTGCAACTTTCATAAACTTAATTATGTTTCTATATTTTCACTTTTGTTGAGTCTGTCATGTATCTTTGGAGAAGAATCAGTAATTACTGATGGTATAAGCATGTCTACATACCATCATCATCAAGACATTTTGGCACTGTTTTCAAATCTTAGTAATGAGCATCCAGAATTGGCACAGTATTATAGTATTGGAAAGTCTGTGAAAGGAAGAGAGTTGTTAGTTTTAAAAATTGGTAGTAATGTTAAAGAAAGGAATTTAACTGAGCCAATGTTTAAGTATGTTGCAAATATGCATGGAGATGAAGCTCTTGGTCGAGAGCTGGTTATATTCTTAGCGCAATATTTTATTAAAAATTATGGAAAAAATGGAAGAATAACAAAATTATTAAATAATACAGAAATTCATTTGATGCCATCTATGAATCCAGATGGATTTGAAATTTCAGAGGTGAGTTTAGGCTTAAGATTGACAAAAAAGAAAAAAATGGAAATTGTAGAAACGTCAGATCACGTAGTTATTTTATAGAATGTTTAGAATAGGTCCTGACCAGGGTTGGCAAAAAACTGGGTTTTATTGAAAAAAAAAAAAATAACCCACCTGGGTTTTATTCAGGTTTTGGGGGTTTTATCAGGTTTTTTCAAATTTTCTGTAGCTAATATAAGAAAAGTGTATAATAAAATTAAAAAACTGTCCTTTAAAATTTTTTGTGCTTATATACAGTACAGTATTTATTCATTGTTCTTGATAATGATTGTTGTTATTTTGTTAGATACATATAGATGATTTTTTTTAAATATAACTTAGATATAATAGCTAAAGCTTAGTATTACCAGTATCTATACTGAATTATTTTTATTTAACACTAAGAATTTAAGAAACCATGCCATTTGTTGCTGGAAGTGGTTGGAAATCTTCTCATGAGTAGGCTGATGTCATACGAGTTGAAGAAAGCTCAAAGTGCAATGCAAACATTGTGGAATGGAATTAAATTCTAAATTGAGAGAATCAAAACACATTTACAAAAATGTATAAAGAGAAATGAAATCCTCCAACTCATGATCAAGTTGCATTAAATATTTCATCTGAATCATCAGTTTCTGAACTATCATTTGATTCATTTCTATCATCACCTTCATCAGCTTCTGGTGTCTCTGTCAACAGACCTGACAGTTGTTCTACTCAACCTCCAAAGAAGAAACCTAAATCTTTGTATTTCCCCCCCATCAAGCAGTATTTGTAGTACTCCATTAAAGTCAAGATTGACCCAACCTCAGATGACTTATTTTGTCATAAAGACACAGAAAAACAAAAGAAACTGCTTGATCTACAAGTTGCCAAGTTTTTTCTACAGCAATGCAATAGCTTCTAATGCTGCTAGCAGCAAAGAATATAAACAAATGATGAATTGTTAAGACCTGGGTATTGTGCACCAACAAGAAAAGACCTAGCAGGAGATCTTCTTACTGAAGTACATGATGAAATAGAACAGAATCTGAGTAATGACTTGACTTAAATGCTACAATAACTCTGCTACAAGATGGATGGTTATCAGTGCAGAATGATCCCATCATTGCCACCTCAATGGCTGCTCAACATTCCTGCTATCAACAATTTAGTGTGGATCAGAGAAGAAAACAGAATATTGTTGTGAACTTGCTATAGCTGCAATAAATGAGGTCCAACAGAAATACACAAAGATGTGAGTAATTTGAGTTTATTAAAATTTTAGAGATATTATTAATTTAATATATTAATTTAATATTTAAATAGCCATACAGCTGTAGTTGTTTGGTAACTTTCCAGAAAACTACTCGTTTGTAGTACAGGATGCAGCCCAAGGTTTTCATTGGGAAAATACCCAATGGCACAGTGCATCCCTTTGTGTTATATTATAAGGAACCAGAAAGTAATGAAACAAAACATTGAAGTTATTGTTTTTTATCTCCAAATACAAAACTTAACACTACAATGGTTTACACTTTTTTAAATACACTCATACCTATTATTAGAAAATCCCACCTTCATATCAAAAAATTACATTATTTTACTGATGGATGTCCAGGACAATATAAAAATTGTTTCAACTTTGTTAACATTTGTAAACATGAAGATTTTGGGCTGGAATGTGAGTGGCATTTCTTTGCCACAAGCCACATGGTAAGAGCGCTTGTGATGGGATTGGGGGTACAGTGAAAGGATCTGTGGCCAGAGCAAGTATGCAGAGAACATTCGCAAATCAAATATTAACACTAGAAGACATGTTTGAATTTTGTTCAAACAAAGTGACAGCATAAATTTTTTTTTAATAAATTCTGAAGAAATTGAAGCTATGGAAAAATTCTTAAGTGACAGATATGAAAAAAGTATGCGGCTAACAGGAACACAAAAATTCCACAGATTTGTACCTATTAATGCAAATAACATAAAAACATTTGAATTATCTTCTGATGAAGTTGGTGAGGTGAGGATTATAAGCAAAGCTTTTCTGGGTGAAGATAATGTTGGAAGTTAATCTGAAAATAGGAGAGTACATAGTTTGTACTTACAATGATCAGAAATGGTTAGGATTTGTACATTCCTATAATGAGGAATTTGATGACTTTGAGGGTAGCTTTTTGCACCCATCAGGATATAGTATTTACTATTACTTTCCACAAATTAGAGATACATGCCACATATCAAGAGATAAAATTTCAGGTTTATTAAGCACACCAACTTTAAAGCCAGGAACAATGCATATTCAATATGGTTTCCCAGAAAATGAGTTGAAAAAACTTATGTAATTATGAATCAACTTGATGTAATAATTGTAATAGGTGTGCTCAATTTGTATTTTTGCTGTTTATTTTCATCCATGTGAATATATCATTTGTAGTTCTCTATTTTAGTCTGCAGGTGTAAAAATGTCAAAATTTCACAATGTACATATTTTTTCAATAATTTTTAAAATATCTTGCAACTTGATACCCGCGGGGGTGGGGGTCAAAAATAAAAAAAAGGGGGGGAATTTTTTTTATTGTTCTACACATTTGACTGTGGTATCATTTAATAGATCTCTTCATGCTGATTCTAAAAATGTATAGTTTTTATAGGTCTATAGTAAGATGTTTGGGAGTTATTGCCCATTAAAGTTAGGTGGTAAGTGGGGCCCCCAAAATTCTGGGGGCCCATATCTAAAAAAATATGGGTCATAGAACTTTTTTATTTTGACAAGTGAAATTAGCACCTGGAAGAAACCCTATATGCCAATTTTCATCAAAATCTGAGTCGGAGTGGTGACATGCATTGGGTGATCTCTCATGGAATGCCCCTATATCGGTGTATAATTGTTATATATTTAATAACTAAAAAGGAATACAGTAACTAAAAAGGAATGCTTTAAGATACATTTTATAATTACTGTATTGATTATACATTACATAATCATTTTAAGATTGAAATCAATTTTTGTTTCATTCCATTAGCTCTCTCCTTTGCTGCAAAGTCATGAAGGCTTCTCAGCAGAAGTAATTTTGTAAAGTCACTCTCATCCTACTATTCAAACCATTTGATTGCTACAGAAATCCCCCGTGTTAACGACCTTCACATTAGCAGAAACTTCACTTGGATGGACTAAATTGCTGTCTGGGCATTAACATTCAGTTTAACGGAATAGAGGTCATTAAAGTGAAGATTTCTCCTAAAAAAAAGTCTGTTAGCATCACCAAACTTCACTTTAGCGGACTCCGAGTCATTAAAGTGAAGGTGACACCACTGGAATATTATTGGAACCAGCCCTCGGATGAGGTTGCAGTCAGTTGTTTCCTGTGGTATTGCGTAGGCAATGGTGGCAAGTGGTTGTGTATGTGCATAATGCCGCTTCCATGTGTTGTGCATGTTAGGCGTTCTTTTGTGTGATGTTACATAGATAGTTACATATAATTATTTATATTTATGTATGTCATTTATTTATGAATACTGTATGTATGTACTGTATGTGGTTATGTTTTTATTTATTATTATTGTGTTACACAGGTCTTATCAGTTAATGGCAGTACATACAGGGGTTAGACAAAATAATATGAACACCCGCCGATTTCACTGGTTATCTTTACGGACTGCTCAGACACAAAGTAAATGGTCAAATGACTGGCAAACCTATTTAAATGCGTAACAGAGTGTATACGTCATGTTATAACCCTCACGTTGTTTTTATAGATCTGAGTGAATTATGAATTAGCAGTTATGAAAGACCTGTCAGACTTTCAAAGAGGGCAAATTGTCGGAGCGCGGATGGCTGGTGCATCAGTGACGAAAACCACTCAGATGTTCAATGTATCCAGAGGAACTGTGTCTATGGTCATGTCTGCATACCAAAACCATGGAAAGACAAGCACGACAAATGCAATAGTGGACGCAAGAAGCTGTGTGATCGAGACCGCCGGGTGCTAAAGCGCATTGTGACAAAGAACCATAAGACCACAGCTCCAAAAGTGACTGCAGAGCTTAACCAGCATCTTGCAAGCCCGGTATCGACCAGAACTGTACGTCGCGAGCTCCATGGAGCTGGATACCATGGAGGGCTGCAATTGCCAAACCCTTCCTTTCGCACATCAACATTGAGTGGCACAGAAAATGGTGTAATGACCATAAGAATTGGTCAATGGACCGGTGGAAGAATGTAGTCTACTCCGACGAATCCTCCTTTACGCTATTTCCATGTTCTGGTCGAGTTTACGTCTGGAGACAGCCTAAAGATGCTTATGACCCCCGACTGCCTGACCCCAACCATTAAGCATGGAGGCGGATCTGTGATGGTTTGGGCAGCAATATCGTGGAATACTCTTGGCCCAGCTGTAGTACTGCATGGTAGGGTTAACACCCAGGTCTATCTGTCAATATTGGCTGACCAGGTCCATCCCATGGTCCAAATGCTGTTTCCCAATGGCAGCGCCGTCTTCCAGGATGATGATGCACCAATCCACACCGCTGGGGTCGTTAAAAACTGGTTTGAAGAGCATGTTAGTGAAGTAGAACGCTTGGATTGGCCTCCACAATCCCCGGATCTTAACATTATTGAGCATCTGTGGTGTCAGTTGGAGCAGCAGGTCAGAAGCTGATTCCCACTGCCGGCGTCTTTGGAGGAACTGGAGCAGGGTTTGCTCGAAGAATGGCTCAGGATTCCTCTAGCCACTGTCCAAAAGCTGTATGAATCAATTCCCCGACGCATTGCAGCTGTTATTGCCGCTAAAGGAGGACCAACTCCATATTAAGAATAAAAACCACCATTTATCAAGGTGTTCATATTATTTTGTCCAATCCCTGTATAGGAGTACAGTGATAGTCTGTGCTTTAACTGTGTACGGTATGTACATACTTTACTCAATTATTGCCTGCTCGTTCAAACTTTATTTTCTGAACAATGGCACCCACAAGTGGTACTACTGGTGTCAAACAGAAAAGGTGTACGATCTCCATTGAAGAGAAGAAAGTGATTCTCACTGACATAGAACAACGGTTAAGTGTAGCGTTTGTTATGCAGAAGCATAAGATAAGCAAGACCACCATCTATGAAGTCAAGCAGAACGCAACGAAATACACGCCTATGTGCTAGACAGTGAATCCAGAGGCAGGAGTTCGAAATGGTCTTGCTTGAACACATCCTACAAGAAAAATGTAGATGTGGCTGTGTACACGTGGTTCAAGCAGCAATGGGCCAAGAACGTTCCAGTCAGAGGAATCAACATCCAGTTGGCAGCTAAGCGTTTCGCGCAGGAGTTCAATGACACACTTTAAAGCAAGTGGTGGCTATAAAACTATTTTCTTGTCCTCTACATGCAGATTCTAATATTTTGACATAATTACTGCGCGTTTATTATTGCATTTACATTTTTTCTTTTTTTTTAACATTTATTATTACTAGTACAGTTCCTGTCGCTTCACTGATGGTTAGACAGGCTAAACTACAGAAAAGAACCCAGCCGTGAAAATTTTGAGCTTCACATTGTGTCAACATTTCTGAATCTGGTATCTCCCAAAACCTCCTCACCCCCATTCATACAACTTGGGGGCTAACCCCCTCCCCATTACCCCACCTCTCCCCCATTACCCCACCCCTCCCCCATTACCCCACCCCTCCCCATTACCCCACCCCTCCCCCATTACCCCACCCCTCCCCCATTACCCCACCCCTCCCCCATTACCCCACCCATCCCCCATTACCCCCACCCTTCCCCCATTACCCCCACCCTTCCCCCATTACCCCCCTTGATAAATTTCATAAACAGACAGGCTAAACTACAGAAAAGAACAGTCATGAAAATCTTGAGCTTCACATTGTCGCCCATAATACAATTTCTGAATTTTTTTCTCACAATTTCTGAAAGTGTGACAGATGGATGGACAGACGGACAGCTCTCTTATTATAGTATAGATCACCTTTACCCTAATTTGTGTGACTGTACTTATAAGCGGGACCCTGTAATAAAATGCCGGGAGAATGGTATCTAACCTAGGTGCAAATTTCTTAATGGTCTCTGGATTGTTTTCTTCTTCACCTTTTTCATTCGTTTTTTGGTTTATAAATTCTGTATAATAAACAACAATGTAATAACCAATGTAATAATAAATTTATAATTTCTGTAATAAATAATAATGCAATATTAAATGTAATAAATTTAATAATAAATGTAATAATTATGTAAATAAAAATAATAGAATCTGTATGTTTAGAACAGGAAGATCGTTTTAAATTTGTGCAAATGTACTTATAAGCGGGTCCCTTTCATGAAAATGCCCTTCTGATGTCGGGAGAATGGGATCTAACCTAGGTGCAAATTTCTTAATGGTTGGTCCCTGGACTGGTTTTCCCTCTTGTTTTGGTTCATTCATTTTTCTGTATCCACTCGGAGGATGCCAGTGGGCATTGAAACTGTTGTGGAAATAAACTCTGTCTATTAGAGTGGGTTTTTATTTTCATATTTTGATCTTCACGTAGGAAAAAAAGAAGTTTTTTGCATTCATTCTGTAGCAATGTTTCTTTTCTCTTCATCAGATATAAGTAAAGAAAATGATGAAAATGGAATAAGCTCCTCAGTTAGGTACCAACAATGGCCTTCGAATATCTTGATTGTATGATGAGCTACATTTCTGTCCACTATCACCATATATGTGAAGGTCACTATAGAAAGTCAAATCATTGATTGCTACATCTGATGCTTTTGGTGCTTAGCCATGGTTGGATATATAAAGCAGTGAATAAGCGGAACTTCTCTAAGTGTTTCACATTTCTTCAGAATAATCCATTTGTTTGCTGAATGCCAGCATTTCAGCAGAATACAGAATAGTTGCCATCCAGTGAGCATTATGAATTGCTCCCAGATGGAGTCAACAAACTCCGTTAGATGGTATATGTTAGAACAACTTCTGCGCATTCTATATAATCATTCCTGAGAAATATGTTTCCAGTATCTGTGTTGCTTAACATCTTCAAAACTTGGGTTACTCATTGCATCTTTGATTTCATCTGTCTATTTATCATTTTTAGAGTTGTATAAGGTTTTGTGACATCTATGATAATAAAAAAACACTCTAATAGACAGAGTTTATTTCCATTAGATTTAGAGTGGGTTTTTATCATCATATGTTGACCTTCACGTAGAAAAAAGTTTTTTGCATTTATTTTGTGACATCTAATGTCTTCCACTTATTGCAAAACTGTTTAAATAACACATTTTCTGGGCCTGTGGTAGTGCCAAATATTTAAGTAAATGCAGTGGCCAAGAGACTTTTATAAATGTGATGGCTACATGCAAGCCACATTACCTTCCTTTCAAGGAGCTCTTCTAAAGTGATGCAGGCTCCATTTATCCAACCTGTATTAGACACTGTTGTATCAAAAACCAGTGCACAAATGTTTTAGTCCAAGTTCCAATCTTTCGCAGCATTAAATGTGGCATTTGCTTGCATTTTACCAGAGGAATCTGGAATAGTTTGTATAGCAAGAACTTTTCCCTCAGGTGCTGAAAGGATCCCTGATGCGATTATTGCTAGCCTTTCTCCCATTTTCTCACTGTTAGCAGAAATGAGCTTCCCATCCCAGTGTAGAGCACAATGTTCAGGTGGTATAAACATTTTTTTGACCATTTTGGCTGTTTCAGTTCTGCTTTTTATCCCTTGTCTGTGCATCGTTGATTTTGATAGTGATATTGCTCGGGTCTTTATTGCAGTGACTTGCAATAACAGCAGCAAATCCTGTTCTTTGGCGAACAGAAAGGTTAAGATGATCTGCTATATTTGAAACAATAGGATTCTGTACAACATTTTTTCTTTTGCATGAGGATTTTGATGAAGGAGGTGTATAATCCTCAACTCTAGCATATGCAGTGGTGGATTATCATTGAGGCAATCGAGACTGAAGCCTCAGGCCCCCATGCTTGAGGGGCCCCCTAATCAACTGAGTTTCGATAATATAATTCAAGATTTCGCTAACTACTTTGATTAAATATGACAGAGTACACAAACTGACAAATTCCCTGTTTTATTTTGTTTTATAGGCCATAAAGTTTGTTTAAGGCTGTTTTGCTTATCAAATGGCAAAATACACTGTGTTAAGGTTCTTTTAAGTTTGTTTCTCAATTAGCCTAAGCACCGTACATACCAGGTATCCCATTTGAAATGAAACAACTTTGAAACCTTATAATTTTTTATTGAATGATGCAAACAATGTAATATTCACACAGTAAATAGTCAATCATAAAGTTTCATATGATATATGTGAATTATAACATTTAGATACATTAGACACATTGTACATAGCATAATGTTTCCTTTTGTTAAGATCTTCACATGTTATATGCTGAACAATTTGAAGCTTATATGGATAGAGCTGCAGCCACTTGCGCATAACTCTATGCACAGTTGAATGAGGAATCTACAGTTTGACACTGGTACGACGGATAGACTTTCTCGGGCTACTACCAAAGGCGCTGTGTATTTGTTCAACATCATCTTCCGATCTTGTTCGCCCTCCAGAGTGTTCCTTTAGAGCACTGCCAGTCTCCTCAAATTTCTTGGTCCATGCATATAGGTCTCTTCTGGTGGGTGGTTCCTTGTGAAAGGTTGTACGGAATTGCCATTGCACCAGAGTAGGGAACTTCAACTCAGCCATCCATAACACACATTTTGCTTTTTCTTGCATGGGGTAAACATAATTCAGTCTGAAACAAACAAAAAAAATATTATGACAAAAACTTATGCAAATGGTGTAGTAACAGGCAAAGTTTCAACCTGACATGTCACATGGGGTCATTACAAGGTTTATCATTATCATTACCAGAAATGTTTCATTATCATTACAGCATTTTTGTTTCATTATCATTCATTATCATTGTAAGATTCATTATCATTGTAATGATCATTACAATACTGAATATACTGAATAAGCACTCCACTGGTGCACTGAAGGCAGGGATGCAAAGATGCTTGGCAGCAAGAACAGATACATCAGGATACAGATGTGCATTGTCCCTCCACCATGTCAGGGGATTGCAGTCCTCATCAATATAGGGTTGGTCAAGGTAGTTGTCCACCTGGCTGACAATAGGGTTCTGAGAAGCTGTAGAGGGAGCTGGAGCAGTCATAAAATTGAACAACTTGCACCACTTTGGTGCTGGACATTATCATTATTGCCTCAAAATTTCTTTCATTATCATTACAAGAGATTTGTAATTAATTATAATTAATTACCATTACAATGATGATGACCCCATGTCTGGTTTCAACATTCTCACATTAATACTTTAAAAATTACAGAGTTTCAAAGTTGTTTCATTTTGAATGGGACACCCAGTATAATTTGTATAAATATATTATGTACATGTATTGTTAATAAAAATCAATAGAAAAGGGCCCCCAAAATAATTAACCTCAGGCCCCAAGTACAGTTAATCAGCCCCTATTTCAAGTACTGTACATCATAGATGTACTTGGAATAGGATTTGGTTCATTAGGAATTGCTATTTCTCCTTCTATATCTGTTTTGAAGGTCATGCTGAGTTTTTCCTCTCTCCAGTTCCTTCTCTTTAAGTAATTTTTCACACACCACTCTTTTCACCTGACTCTCAAACTTGTTTTGATAGTTTTTATCTATTGATCCTAAGCAAAGCTTTTTGGGTCCTCTTTGGTCTATTAGAAACTCTCTATCATGCTGCTTTGTTACTGAAGTTCTTAATGGATCTTTATTATTATTTCTATGGCATTTTGAGAACAAATATCAAATAACTCCTTTAATTCCTACAGGAAAGATGGTCTCTCCTTATTTATTCTTTCTTCCTATGTTTTGTGTTTCAAGAAATATTCGTATTGCTTTATCAATTGTTCTACTTTTTTTTTTCAGATGGCGGCTTTTTGAAGTATCTTGGCATGTGGTACAGGCCCACTCCCAAAATTTTTTAACTTTTCTTAGTACCTCTTGGATTGCATATGACTGTGATTTCTTTTTTATGGGTCCTCTTGATAAAAATAGATAGTGATGTAAGATGTCACCACTCACCATTGCATTAGATGGCAAAAGAGACCTTTTTTGAAGTTCCAAATTGTGAATTAAGTTTGAGAAGCCAATCTTCTGTCTTATCTGTGGTACAAGTTTCAACTTTTGCACAGGCCATTTTAGTCTAACTACAGCAGGGTTGGCATAATTGGCCACTTTATTGAAAAACCTAGCCCACCCAGGTTTTTTTGGGGTTTTTCAATAAAACTTGGGGAAAATTGGTTTTTTTCAAAAGTATGTTGTTATAAGTCTCTAATACAATAATAATTAGTTATTTATCTTTTTATACCTGCTAAATGGTTTAGAGCAGAGCTTTCCAAACTGGTGTGTCGCGACACATTAGTTTTTTGTATTTTGAAAATTTTGATTTTTCTATCAACAAAATCGGCTACAAGATAAACCACTTACTGAAAAATTATCTGATATTTGATAACAAAAATTAATTAATGTCGTGAAAATTGTTATGCTTAAATAGTTTGTCGCCAATGTTAAAAGTTTGGAAAGCTCTGGTTTAGAGGTATAAGATGATGATAACATTTATAAAAGGAATATAATTGACACAATGAAATACACCTGTATTTAATTCATAAAATATTTCATGACTCATATACTGTATTTTAGATCGCTGATTTTTGTCAATATTTTAAACATTTGCTTAGTTGTCCAAGTTCTGCATCCATTGAGAGAATATTCTCTACTTTTCGTTTGGTCTGGACAAAATTAAGAAACAGGCTAGGTGTAGATAAGGCCACAAAATTAGTTAAAATACACAGGTACTTGCGCTTAGCAACTCCACCTCTGGAGGTAGATTCTGATTATATGATGATGGAGTAATTATAAAATGTTTGAGCCATACTGTCTTATAGTTTTATAACAATTTAATAGTTAAATACTGGAATTTGCTATTTGGTTTTGGATCATTTCATATATACTGTATTTTAATTTTGTTTTTCAATGAGTTTCATAACCTACTGTTCAATGCTGCAATACAAATGTAAACTTATTGAATAAACTTTTTAATGTCCTACATAGATTGAATAACCTGTTTAGTTTATAGAGCATTAGTTAGTAATTATAAATAATATCACAAGTGGTATTCCTATTTTAATGAAAAAATACAGATAAATATAAAAGAAATGGCAACTTTTGAAAAAACCCACCTGGGACTTAGGGTGCATTAAACGCCCCATGATTTTCAAAAAGTTGTTGGATTTTAATGTCTATTCCCTCAAATGTTACACTTGTTGGTAGAAGTATGTATGCAAAAAATAAATCAAATCGGAGGTGGTCCTGGGCGGCCACCAGCCACTTTTATATATTTAGTAGTGATGCACCGAATATTTGGCAAATATTCGGTATTACTTATAATACTAATATACAAATATTCGGTATTACTATATTTACATTGATTGAAAGTTGAAAAGGTATAAAACACAACACCAATGTCACTACTCCAACTTTGCTCGTTTCTGCAAATTTGGCCTCGCTTTGCGGTCACATTCAACCACTTGAAGAAGATTTTGGAAGTGGTCTTCTCCTCTTGCAGCTGAGACAAAATCAGTTGTGAGCTTTACTGCTCTCTCCGCAGGGTCATTCACAACATTTAACCCATCCACAATGGACTTGGCTGCCTTGAAGTGGTCATTGTTCTGCCAATTGTCAACATCCTCTGTTAGGAAGGTCATATCCAGGTGAAGAAGGTTCACTGTAAACCACGAGTCCTCGTTCACAAGATTAGCCAGGGTTGTCGCTTCTGTAATTTTTGGAAATGACGGTTTGCCATATCCAGAACCGTAGCGGTGTTTTGGAGTGCTTGGCATTTCATCTGGTTGTATGGCCAGTAACACATCTGCAAGGGCACGACGCTCCTTTTGAGGTACTGCATTGCTGAACAGTGCCAAAACAACCAGTTCTGGGGTTAAATACCACAAATGTCTATCAAAGGCTTTCATAGCGCTGACTGAAATGATTGAGTTGACAGCTTTATAGTTGAGCAGAGTCTTGTATAAGCACAAATCAAACCATGGGGCATTTGAAGCAGACTGACATATGAGCCACCAATCACAATAAATATAAACAACAAACTACTCCAGTTTTTCCTGTTGATGTTGTTTTGTTACAGTTCCTCGAGGTAGTACAGAAATTTGCTCTTCAAGTAGGCATATTTTGATGGAATAAAGAATCTTTGACATCCACCTTGCTTTATGCATGGCCCCAGGTCTGTGGAGTGTTCCTTGTTTTGTGACATCATCATCGAGGACTACCTGGCAGAGTTGTGCCATTTCCTTGTAGTCTTCCCTACAGTATGAAGTGCTTGTGCGGATTGTGCTTAAAACCTTGTTTTTGCAGGATAAAAGCAGTTGTGCATCGTCATTGTACATTGAAATGTCAATTTTGGTTAAACTTTCATCCTTTGCATGCGATATGCGTTCCCAATTCTTCTGGAATCTTTGGAACAAAGATGCTTCTGGAGACTTTGATGTCTCAATTTTGAGAGCGTCAAACACATGATCCAGGATTACCTCTCCAACATGATGGCGACATGCACACCACAGAAGAGCACAGTCCAGTTTTGATTGAATGGTAACACAGGCAGCTGTAACGTGTCCAGTGTTTGATGCTGTTGTGTCAAAACATAAGTTGACAACTGACTGTTTGCACTTCCATGAATGTAGAAACGTGTAAGTGTGCTCAGCAATGATGTCACCTGATGACATATCACTTCCACGAGGATATCTAGCCACTCCCAGTAGCTTTACATCAGTGGCATTCCCAACCAACACTGGCAATCTTTCTTCCTTGCCATTCTTGTTTGTGAGCGTATGCATCTGCTTGCCATCCCAGTGAAGTGTTGCAGCTGTTGGGGCGATCCAATTTTCTCGAATATCTTTGGCGATAGCACTTGTTATTGATCGTCGAGCCTTATCAGCAGTTGAATACGACTTGGCCACACGACGTGGATCACCTCCTGCCTCTTGAATTACAGCTTCGGTGAGCATAGCCTGTTGAACAGGAGTTATGTTTAGTCGAGTAGCAACAGACACGACTGAAGGCCTTTTCAGAATATCATGAGGAATAAAGGCAGACGTACCTGCATATGTTGATCTGTGGTGACTACGCTTCCTTTGAAGCTCTGGAATCGCCTCTTCTTCAGTTTCTTCCAAGCTATCTGCAGAGGCACTATCATCAGAGCATACAGAACTTTTCATCTCTTGTACACTGGATGATTCATGACGTTCTCGTCTTGAAGCTTCCGCTAAGATGCGTTTTTCTTTTCTACGATCTTTATCAGCTTTCTTCTTGTCAACACTACCAAATGAGGCTACTCTGTCAGATTTCATTGACTCTAAAAATGCTCTATCTTCGTCATTCTTAATGTTTGTCATTGCATCTTTTGTCCATACACCAAAGGTCTTATCAAGACGTTCATTCATGGATTGCAACTTAGCCAAAGTGTTTGGAGATTCTCTGCGAGAAACAGGTATTTGACGCAATTTGTTATTGTCATTAAGAAGGTCAAGTATTAGTTTGCAGCATTGATGGTCTGAAAGCATAGGAATATTTGCTTTAGTGTAGAATGTTTTCAGCTGGATAAGGACTATGCTGGCAGATTTCCATTTGAGTGGCTGTGTTTGTTTGCCTTCACATATTTCTTTCTGGATGTGCCACATCACGCATCGAAGAACCTGCCGGCAAGTTGGGAGGCGGACTCCTGTCAATGTACCATCTCCTTCTGTAAGAGCATTGCCAAGACCAAAAATGGCACTTGCTAATCTGGTCTTCTTAGCTTCCATTGTTACAGCTTCCATTGTTTCTGAAAGACAATAAAGGATATTATTAGACTATAAGTGAAGTTTCGTTTATGGTACATGTTTTTGTAAATCACCCCTTTAGGGTGCATCAAACGCCCTTAGGTTCTTGGATTTTAATGTCTATTCTCTCAAATGTTATGTAAATCACCCCTTAGCAACTCTATATTAAAAGAAACAATGTAAGTAGTCAACTGGTTGGTAAATAAAAAAATAGATATTTTTACATAGCGTGGCCCCCGAAAATTGCCGCGAAAATATAAAAGTGACCGGTGGCCACCCAGGACCACCTCCGATTTAATTAATTTTTGGGCATACACACTTCTAGCAACAAGTCTAACATTTGAGAGAATAGACATTAAAATCCAAGAACCTAAGGGCGTTTGATGCACCCTAAGTCCTGGGTGGGTGGGTAAAATAGCGGGTTTTTTTCGTGGTTTTTTTTTTTTAAACCCATAGGGAAAAATGGGTGACCCACTTCTGTGCCAATCCTGAACTACAGGGTGTCTATTGAACCTGTAAAACCTGAATTTGTCAGGGAATTTAATTTAGGGCCTGGAAAATCTGGAAAAGTTGGGGAAATAGAAATATGGACCTGTAAAAAATATGACGTGACATGTCAAAATGCAGAGAGAGAAATTTCAGCACTCGCAGAGGAAATAGAAGAATTAAAAAAGGTTTCCAACTATGTGTAATTCTTCAGAGATTTATTTTTGTGGCAAATGTTATGTAATGGCTTATTTTTTAATAAAAGGAAAGTGGGTGGTAGGGTGGTACCACAAATAAATACCAATGTCTATTTTTATTATCCTAATGTTCAGTCATAATTCATAAAAAGCAAAGTATGTACCTACCTGGAATTTTATTGAAAGAGTACCTGGAGAAGTCGGGGAATTTGCTATTGCAAACTCAGTAGACACCCTGAACTAATCTAATCTGAAATTTGTATCATAATCAAATCATATCATAATCATAAATCTGAAAATAAATAGAAGTACAGGTGACCCTCGGTATACGCAGGGTTAGGTTCCTGAAAACACCTGTGTAAACAGAAACCATGCATACGGGGACTAATATCTTCTGGGAAAAAATACAATCAATCCCTAGACCAACTGACCCCCTCCCTATGACCAACTATATTTCCTCATACATCACTAAAACATGTACAGAAACACTAAAACACATACTACATATATGTATATTTATATTTAACTGCACATAATATTATTACTGCGCAGTTACAAGAAAGAAATGGTTTAACTTACAAATAAAGGTAGGCAGATTGGGTAGAGTTGCTGCAGATGATGTTTATTGGTGAGAGAGTTGTTATTTATTATGATTATTTGTTGCGATTTATTTTTTTAATTGTAGTACTAATAAAGTAAAAAAGTACATTATAAAGAAGTTAAAATCATTAGAGATGCATATATTTAACATAACGATTAATTAAAATATTGGATAACATCCTTTATGTGATGTATAATTTGTAAATTTGCAAAATTGGTAATAGAATCCTCACCACAATTACATTCAATATTGGGGGATTGGTTAGGGCAATTGTATTGTAGATTGGCAATACTGGTAACTGGTGCGCTACTGAGTGAGTGGTGGAGGGGTAAGGAGGGGAGGGGTAGAGCAACAGGCCACCACACACAGCTGTGTTGGCTTGGGAAGCTGTGTATGGGTGAGATCCCCTCCCATGTATATGGGGGGGTGGGGAGCAATAGGGTCATTCTCTGTCAGATCAACCAGTGCCTAACACCCTCATCTCTCAGATTTTGCTGAAATTTGGTTTATAGGGAGTTTGTGGACCCTGAATCCATTTCTGAAATTATAAGGTCAATCCAACCAACGGTTCAAGAGATATGACCTCGGGAAATTTGAGGTCACTTGCGAGGTCACTAACATTTGGCGACCCATAACTTGGGTAATAATGGTCACAATTATATAAAAGTATATATATTTAGAATCAGAAAATGACAAGGAATCCAAATATGCAAGGTTTAGAACTCTAGGTTGAAAAATAAAAAAGTTACACTGTAACCAAAATTTGAGGTCACGATTTGACCTCTGGGGTATCAAATGGGAATTTTTTTTTTAAATATGAAAAATGAAGGCATAGGCATTGGCTATTAGAATCAGCAAAAAAAAGTTTGTTTATGTTAGTATTTTTCATGTAACTAACATATAAGTGAACACCATATTCATAAGTTGTGCGTCAATTCTACCTATTTTTTCACACTTAAGCTCATAATTTGACCTATAGAAATTAAAATTACATTTTTTTATAGATATAAAAACAAAGGCAAAAAATGTAAAATTGTATTTCACTGCTAATCTACACTGGCAATAATAGTTATAATAGTGAAAGGGGAAGACCTACTTAGAGGATTCATGTGCTAGCCAATACAATTTTTGCATGCTCGATGCTCTCATCAATTTCTTTTTGTGGAAAAATGTATTGAATTCTGCTGCCTCCTCTTAGGGTAGGACAACTCATTACAGTTAATATATGATGTCCTGGCACTGCACATGAATCCTTGTTTGATGGATAATAATATGCACTTGATCCTGATGACCCAGAGGGATGTAGAAAGTTCACAGTGAAATCATGAAACTCTTCACAATATTCCTCCACAATTCCATACCAAACTTGCATGTCATAAATGCAGCCAACATACTCTCCTGGTTTGACACATTTTAGGTTACCAAGCATTGCAGGTTCATTAGTAAAATGACTTTTCCTTATTCTTTTCTTTTCTCCAATGCCACTTGAAATGGGATACACCATCAGTTCTTCCTTGTTTAGGGGAACAAATCTATGATATTTCTGAGTTCCAGGAATAGCCCTACTATCCTTGAATCGATGTTCCAACCGTTCTTCTGCATCTTTCAAATCAGCTGTAGTTACAAAGAAAAAATTTATCTTCTTGCTCAAGTTTTCTTCACAAAACTGAAACATGTGTTCTGGTGTAAGAATTTGCCTCTCTGTAGTTCTCTGCAAACTGGCACGAGCAGTAGCTCTTTTCACTGTTCCTCCAATCCCATCACATGCATTTTTGCCATGGGATGTAGCAAAGAAGTGCCATTCACAAGACCGACCAAAATCCTCTTCATGGTAACAGAGATTTGTGAAGTTGTATCTGTTCTTATATTGGCCAGCACATCCATCTGAGAAATAGTGCACCTTCTTCAATTGTGGGCATCTGAATTTAACATATGTCATAAGCTTCAATATGAATGAGTAAACCATTATAGTGTTGTGTTTTAGTGATGCAGATAAGAAACAGACACTAAAATGGCTAAGTTCCTGGTCTGCAGATGATCTATAATAGATGACAAAAGGGTGAACTGTACACTGTGAATTGTCCCAGTGAAACCCTTGGGCAGCATCCTGGACAATGAAAGAATAATTCTCAGAGAAATCACCTACTATAACTACCTCGCTCTGAGGTGGTAGTGTTTCTTTCAACTGCTTGAAGTACTGTGATTGTTGCTGAGCAACAAAGTGATGACGAACCATGCGGGATATTTTCATGCTTAGGGATGATAAGTATTCATGAAGTGGCTCCACCTTATCAACCATTGTACAACGGTCAACAGTCACCCATTGCTTGTAAGATATTTCATTTGGAGCTGATTTCACACTGTCAAGTAACTCAAGAAAATCCAGGACACCCTCTTCTCTTGGGCAATCATTGCAAAGTTGCATCATGCAAGTCTCTCTTTCTGTACTGCAGACACTGTAATCCATAAGATCCTTGTATGAAAGACCTCTTTCTCCCAATGCAGCCAGCTGCAATTTTGGATTTTGATGGTATGTGCAGACACAGACAGAATGAGTCCCACCACTACCGGCAAGCACACAATATGATGGCCGTAATTTTGCAAATGTGGAAAATCCTATTTTGGGATTCTTTTCATCATTTTATATAGTTCAAACATCTCTCTTAAATTCCCGAGGACCAATCGTTTTTGCACCTTCATTGCACCTTCAGCACTGATAACTTTCACGCAATCCTTTTGGCCAGGACACATACGACTAACCTCTTCTGACTCATAGAATCTTCTAACTATATCTTTGTGTTCTTCAGATATCACTTTTCCTTTGCTCATTAGTGGAATCTTCGGAAGGATTCCATGTTCTGATTTAAGTGAACGGCTTCTTTTCACCATGTATGTTGTAGTTTGAAAGAAACTAGCTGTTTTTTCAATTGTGTATGGTGAGTGTGTCAATATTTGTAGTTTGTGATGGTGACATTTGCTCTCCAGGAATGACTGTTTCAATTCATTCATTAATTTGTCTAGATGTTTTTCAGATTTAGTTTCAGGTTTTGAAGTATCACTTACCTCCTCGGTAATTTGAACACCATAACTGAGTTCTAGCCTCTCCTTCAGGTGTTTCTGAGCAGATGATAGCTTACCACGAGCCTTGCGCTTTTTCTGGCTTAATGACAGCCCTTCTGAAAAGAACAGAAAAAAAGGTTTCACACACCTGAATATTAGTAATTAAATATTAATTATAGTACCTTAAATGCTATATAATTGGCTATATAGTAGATCAAACAGACCTTGTAGTAAAGTATAAGTTATTATATTAATTTATTACTTACTTTTTTTAACTGGTGTTTGGTCCAGAAATGCTAGAACTGGTTCAACTGAAGTTGAAGGATTTTCCTTTATCAAGCAATCACTGTCATTGTCCAGATCTTGAATTGAAGAGATGTTACTCAAGCCACTGATAGTAGATGATTCATTTGAATCCTGCTCAGACTCGTTGTTTTCAGTGGTACTAAGTATAGTGGGGTTTTTCATTATCAGTGTCCAGCAGTTCACACACAACAATGAGTCTTTTTTCACTCTTCCAGCACATTTTTCAACAAGTACATCAGTCACTTTTCTAAGATTGATTGTTATGCGTTTCTTGTGTTTTTGAATAGGGTCCTGGCAGTATTTCAAGTGCCGAACCATTGTATTTTGATCTGTAAAGATATAGGATTTACAATTAGGTAATATATATTTTTTAGAAAATATATAGCTATACACACTTAATATTTTAGGCCTTGATAGTCTCTGAGGCTCATTAAAACACCATACCCACCAGCCACCCACAGTGCTGGCTGGAACTGTACTAACCTGTAGACAAGGAATTTTGCAACTATCTGTGTTGATTCTGCACTTAGACAAGTAGCAACATGTTTCAACAGGTTTGTTTAGGCTACATGTGAGCTTAGTCTTCCCCTTTCACTATTATAACTATTATTGCCAGTGTAGATTAGCAGTGAAATACAATTTTTATTAAATTCTTGGAGCTTGAGGTCAAATTGATAGCTAAGATATAAAAATTCCTTGAAATGACAAGCAATTTATAAATATGGTGTTCACTTATAAGTTAGTTACATGAAAAGTACCAACATAAACAAACTTTTTATGATTGTTTCTATTAGTCAAGAACTCTGACTTTGTTTTTTATATCTATAAAAAATGTAATTTTAATTTCTATAGGTCAAATTATGAGCTTAAGTATGAAAAAATAGGTAGAATTGACGCACAACTTATGAATATGGTGTTCACTTATATGTTAGTTACATGAAAAATACTAACATAAACAAACTTTTTTTTGCTGATTCTAATAGCCAATGCCTATGCCTTCATTTTTTACATTTAAAAAAAAAATTCTCATTTGATACCCCAGAGGTCAAATCGTGACCTCAAATTTTGGTTACAGTGTAACTTTTTTATTTTTCAACCTAGAATTCTAAAACTTGCATATTTGGATTCCTTGTCGTTTTCTGATTCTAAATATATATACTTTTATATAATTATGACAATTATTACCCACGTTATGGCTCACCAAATGTTAGTAACCTCGCGAGTGACCTCAAATTGCCCGAGGTCATATCTCTTGAACCGTTGGTCGGATTGACCTTATAATATCAGAAATGGATTCAGGGCTCACAAACTCCCTATAAACCAAATTTCAGCAAAATATGAGAGATGAGGGTGTTAATTTCAATTTTTTTTGTTTGATCTGACAGAGAATGACCCAATAGCAAAATAGTGTAAGGTAACACGGGGTAACATTGACAGTGGGGTAACATTGACATATGATTATTACACTTTACTGACACCTTTTATAAGAACATTATTGACATAAAAACAAATTAAGGAAAAATGTATATCATTATTATATATTTTAAAACTGCTTTAAAACTATAGTAGTGAAATATTATATTTATTTTAGTTTTGTTTTTATTGAGAACTATTGTGGCAATTTTTTGAATTTAGAAAACTTTGGTAAGGACATTACTCTTAACTGCATAAATCAGTTATATATAGGTAAGACTATTAGTTAAAATGTAAAATTAAAAATTTAATAAAATAAAGCTCATGCAGAAAATATTCATAATATTTATTTATGGGGTAACATTGACAGAATGTCAGTTACCCCATATGCATGAATACTATGTTTGGGCAAAGGTTTGACCACCTAATTCAGAAAAACGTGTTAGACTGAAAAGAACATTTGCAGAATGTTTAACTGAGAATGAAGCAAGAGCCAGGATTCAGGAAAATAAAAAAGATAGGAAGCAAAAAGGAAAACAATGAAACAAAAAGGCTCAAAGTTCTGACTCTGAAAATGACCAAGAAAATGAAGATGTGAATTTATCATGTGATGATCAAGAAGAGACATTTGTGAAAGTCAGAGATCTCAAAATTGGTAACTATGTGAAGGTTGACTATGATGATGAGAGATTCCCTGGAGTCATTGAGAAGATTCATCTCATTCAGAGTTGTGCAACTGTCAGTGTGATGATCCGTAGTGGATGTCACTGAAAATGGCCTACAAAAGTGGACCAACTGGACTACCCTGAATCTGATATCCTGAAGAAACTCGGTGATCCTATTCCAGTCAGCAATAGAGGACTCTTTGATCTCCCAGACTTTGAATAAGCATAACTTATACGTCTAAATTATTCAATAGACTATGCTTACTGTTCGTTACTATTTCTTAAAAACATAGTTGGGTCTCAATGTTACCCATGAAAAGGGGAATTGTGGCATATAATGGGGAAACAATGTACCGTCAATGTTACCCCACCCGTGGGGTAACATTGACATTTTGTCACTTTTTAAAAAATTATGAATGGCTTACTTCTTAAAGATTTTTTTATGCAGGGATGACTATGATTAATTAACTAAATTATTATAGATCAAAATAAAATCAAAATATGCTGAGATTATTGCATTTTGATGAAAATAAAGATGAAATTGCAAAGATGTGTCAATCTTACCCCACCTTACCTTACAGCTGAAACTGTGGTCACCTGTACAGTTTTATATATATATATATTAGTGATGTAGTGGATGTCATTTTTATCACATCCGCGGATGCGGATGTCTAAATTTTTGTTATTTTTTAGGATATATTCGAGATTTGTTGTGTTTAACGTATATAATAAGTTATTATATAGAGAGAGCTGTAACTATAATGTAGTATAATTGATTAATTGTACAATAATTACTGTACTTTTCTCTGAACATATAAAATAATATCAAGCATCTAACTAATATAGAAATCAATTAGTGAATTCGTCTGCAAATAAATTTGTTATATTTTGTTGTTTCAGCCACAATTAGGAACCATAATTGTTTTACCAGGATGCGGGACGTGAACCCAACTCAAATGCACCCCCACTGACCTCTTTCCCCAACCTCCACCCTTATAGAAAGAGATCTTTAATTAGCTTGATAACTATTTATATTAAATTTAAAGTTTTATTAGGCATATTTATAAATGAGTAATTAAAATAAAGTAAACTAAGATGTTCATCGTTTAATATTCAAACTTAATTATAGGAAGGTTATGCTTAAGGAACATTAATTTTTCTACCTTTTCTGCTGCCAGTCTGTTTCTCTTTTCATCATATATTAATCCAGCACTGCTAAATAATCTCTCGCTTGGTACGTTTGTTGGAGGGCAGGCTAAATGTTTCCTTGCAAGTTTACTCAAGTATGGATAGATATTCTGCGTATTTTTCCACCAACTAATAGGATTGTCACATGCAGCCAGGCATTTTTTTGGTGATAGCTCTCGATCATTTTTACTACATCTTTTGACATCGCGTAGGTCTCGTCATTGCTGCTTGACTCAAGAAACTGAGAGACAGATTCTGTGATAGATTTGCTTGTTGAAGGTGTTGGTTCTGTCACTGAAACTTTTATTCTTTTGGTGGGTGGCGAAGCGACAGATTCAAGAGATTGAAGCTCTTCAACTGCTTTGCCAAGTGATGATTTAACTCGTTCTAATGTACTAGGTGAAAATAACTTAGCTTTGTAACGTGGATCTAAGTAGGTTGCAAGAGAGTAACTTCATACAAGAACAGCCTCTCGTCTTGTCGCTTGCATCACTTTTGCGCATAATGAACTAGTTCTATTATTGTAGTAGAATTTGCTAATTTCCGCTTATTAATGACGTTTTATCTCAATGGTCCACATCCGCATGACATCCGCAGTCCAAAGTGCGGATGCAAGAAAATGTGCGGATGTGACCTACATCACTAATATATATATATATATAGGGTGTCCCATAAGTCCGGCATCATAGGAAAAATAATAAAAAAAGGCAGAACAAGAGCTTTTATTTACAGAACGTGCTCAATATGTCCACCATTATTTTCAGTACACAAATTCAGACATGATACCCAGTCAGCAAGCACATGGTGAATGATGTCAGGAATAATGGTGTTACATGCCCCAATAATATGCTGCCGTAAATGTTCAACACACCTAATTTTCTCTGCGTATACCAGTGCTTTCAAGTGGCCCCAGAGGTAAAAATCTAGTGGCGAGAGATCTGGGCTTCTAGCTGGCCATTCCACAGGCCCTTGATGTCCTATCCAATGACCAGGGAATTGCTGGTACAGGTATTTCTTTACTTGGGTGCTGTAATGTGCAGGAGCGCTATCTTGCTGAACCATGTTGGGAAATTTTCTTCTTCATTCAAGACACTGGGAAATGCTTCTTCCTTGAGCATATGTAGGTAGGTTCCTCCAGTGACATGTTCATCAAAAAAGAGGGGGCCTATGATGCGATCCTTCCAAATGCCACACCATACCATCACCCGAGATGCACCTTGTTCCTTTGAAGAGGTATACCAGTGAGGGTTGTTTTGAGACCAGTAGCGGGTGTTCTGTCGATTTACCTAACCATTTCTATAAAAAACAGCCTCGTCACTGAACAGAATGGTGGATGGGAAATTGGCATCCCGAGCATATTGTTCCATAGCCCATTCACAAAATTCCATCTGCCAGTAGGGATCATCTTCACTTAATTTCTGTAGGATCTGAAGTTTATATGGATGCCATTTATGAGCCTGAAGAATGCGATGGATGCTCCTTTTCGACACTCCTGTCTCGGTGGACAATCGCTGAAGAGACATTGGGATTTCTGTTAAAATGAACCAGGATAGCAGTTGCTGTATCATCGTCAGTAGACCTCCTTGAAGGTCCACTGCATGGTTTATCTTGTATGGATCCTGTTTCCTTAAACTTTGCAACAAGTCTGCTAACACAACTGTGTTATTGGCTCGCGGTCTGGATGCAGTCTGTTAAATTCAGCAGTGGCCTCTCTTTGACTCAGATTTCCTTCGAGTAGAATTATCTGGATTCATTCTTCCTTGCTCACAGACATTAGCGTCAGTAGGGGTGAGTTGAGCACCCCGACTGCCTGGGGTGAGTTGATCCAGGGGCCCCCAATTCCTAAAAAAAATTAAATCATGAAAGATGGATATACATGTTGAAAGTTTAAGTCTTGTACTATAACACCACAACAGGTTGTTGAGTTGAATTAAAAACAAACTTGTTTTACTGAGGTTCAAAGTGATCCTATGGTTTTGCACCTCAAAAAAATTTTGAGGCAGAAAAAGTTTTTTTCAAATTTGCCTGGCAACACTATTTTCAATGTCACTGTCTGGAAATTTGAAGTGAATGTAGGGAAAGGTTTATATTGTTAAATTTTAGGAGCCAAAATGGTATATCAGTCCAAACATTAAGTTGGTGTTGACTTTGGTAATGGCTCAACTCACCCCAGGCATTTCTGGTACCATGGGGTGAGTTGAGCCTATGTTTCTTAGTTAGAAAAATCCTAGTTTGGATGCCATTATGATGTTAATGCATTTATTTTCTTTGCAGATATATTGTTTTCTATGCAAATAAGCTAGCTTGGTGCAGTGCACAGTAAGAAAGGCAAAATGCCTCGCACTTACCAGAGAAAAAGAGATCCAGTTCATAAAGATAAGCTCAGTGTTGCAATTAAAGCTGTGAAAGATGACGGCTTTAGTGTCAGAGCAGCTGCTGCGCAATACAAAGTGGATAGGATGACTCTTCAGAGAAGGTTGGACAGACCTGAGCCACGCCCTTCACCCTCAAAGAAATCGGGAGGCCAACTGTCTCTTCCTCGTGAGGCTGAACAGGAGCTTGCCCAATGCATAAAGATCAAAGCCTAATGGGGATTTGAGCAAATGAGGAAGGAAGTGCAAACCATCATCCAGAGCTATGTGAAGTCCAACATCGATAGTGACACTACTGTTGGCAATCACTTACGTAAATATTGCAAATTCAAGGATGGTTTGCCTGGGGATGACTGGCTCACAGGCTTCATGAGGAGGTATGGACTCTTGGTTAAGATTCCTTCAGCTCTGGAGAAAACTAGAAAAACAGCAGCTAGTAACCCAGAAATAATTTATGAGTATTTTAACAATGTCAAAAAACAAATGAGGAACCTAAACATTGAAGGGTGCCCAGAATGTGTATGGAATATTGATGAAACATGTTTGTTCACTGACCCACAAAAGACAAAAATCATTTCACCTGCAGGTGAGAAAGCATCACGTGTAACGGCAACCTCTGGCAGGGAAGCAACTACAGTCATGGCTGGAATATCTGCTGCTGGAGAGAAGCTCCCACCATTCATTGTCTTCAAAAGCAAGAAGTTCTGGAGCACATGGCGAGGGTCTAAGCCTTACCCTGGGATGCATTATGCCTTCTCGGACAATGGGTGGATGGTGAGTGAGGTGTTTGCTGCATGGTTTGAGGTGTTCTGCAAGAAAGTTCCATATTGTAGGCCTGGACCATTCTTTCCAGGCCTACAAAAAGGCCAAGAAACAATAGACAAACAATATATGTTACATAGCTATGAATATGTTAATAGTTATGTAGCTAGTCTTCCTAGTGTTAGCTAATTTTAGTTTTAAAAAGTTACTCACTCTCACAAACGAAACCATGCTCAACTCACCCCCTGGACTGGCTCAACTCATCCCATGACCTGGAGTATACGGTGAGCCACATACTTTTTCCATTTTTATGATTAATATTAGAATTAACCTATCACCCCTACAGCATAGTATAAATCATTTAGTAACTATCCTTCCATGAAACCATCAGACATGTATGATAGGTATTATAGGTGTGGCATAGAAATATGTAAATTGGCTGCTCAACTCACCCCTACCGATGCTATGGCCTGTAGAAAGAGAAAAATATGAATTATGGTTTGTAGAAATAGAAAAATATGAATTTCTCCTATGATGCCGGACTTATGGGACACCATATATATATATATATATATATATATATTATACACACACACACACACACACACACACACTCACTGTATATGGTTTTATACAGTTTTAAGGTCAGAAATGGAGAAGAAAATGTTAAAAAATGAAAATTTTTGCCTTTTAATTTTCTATTTTGGTACAAAAGCATAGTAAATTAGGTATTACGGTAATCAATAGCTATTTTGATTTTCTATCCAAAAATGTACATAGTCTGAGGTTATAATAAAATGCAAGAAATTTATAACAAAGACTTCCAAAAATTGACAATTTTTGATTTTAAGCAAAGGGGAAAATGTTTTGTTGGCCTAGGGGGTTCAAAATTTCATAAAATGGAAAATAATTGCTATTTTCTTACTTAGAGTGACAGGTATAATGATATTAGGAGGTTGGACCCTGGAAAAAAAAAAAGTTGGTAAAAAATGGAACCCCCCCCCCCACCACCACTAATGTAGCCTGTACCAGTACCTAATTGGGTAATATTGGTTCTATAATTTGTATTTGTGTAAGTAATAAATGGATTTTTTCAGGAGGGAGACTGTGATGGTTTAGTGAAACACAGCAGAGAAAATGCTAATAGGGTTGACTTAAATCGCAACTTTCCTTCACAATGGGACAATCTAACCCATGTTCAAATGGTTAAAGACCGAGAACCTGAGACATTGGCTGTTATGACATGGATAGTTCAAAATCCATTTGTTTTGTCAGGAAATCTTCATGGTGGATCAGTAGTGGCCAGTTATCCATTTGATGATTCAAGGTATTGGTACGGTATTTCAGCTAGGCCTTAATTGATGTGAGTAAGCTAACTTCACTGGTAATTCATTATTTGTACTTAATGTGGATTCAGTTGGCCTATTCTGATTTAAAAAAATTTTGTTTGTACAGTTTTAGAAATTTTTTGCCTAGAAACATGGTGTCTAAAAAGTATAAGAAATTGTTGATTGGTAATATTCTATTTTTTTTTGGATATTTTTCTTTTGTAACAGTAGTAAAATAAAAAAAAAACACAACCCAGTCATTACTGATTAGGAAATTGTCACGCTTATTAGAAATTTTTGTTTCTAAGAAAGTTTTTTCCAAAACTTTACAACTAATTTATACTGTTGTTGTGTTTTTAAAAAACTCTGTATTTCAGACCTCCAAAGGGTCTGGAAAATATAGTGCATCTCCAGATGATAAGCTGTTTCATTACCTTGCAAATACCTATGCTTCTAAACATGCCTACATGTCACAAGGCAACATCTGTCTGCTGGACAATTTCAAAGATGGGGTCACAAATGTGCTAAGTGGTATGATGTTTCAGGTGGTGTTCTTAGAGCCATTATTTAAATAGTGTTAGTGGCTTAAACAAAACTTTGAAACATTTTGGACAATCACAGTCCAACAGTGTTCCCACTGCATGCAAGAAATGAAAACTGCCCTTGTCCTTATCACTCTACAAGAGTAAGGAGAGCACTCCTAAGGAAGCCACCTTCATGGGCATTGTAATATCTCAAAAGGCACAAGAGCAACTTTCATCTCTCAGGTACCTGGCAGAGACAGTGTTGGACTGTGATTGCTTGCTCAATTTCAAAGCTTTATCCAAGTCAGTGTTTCATTGCAGTTCTCTCTTTAGCAGACATGGGATAATAGTAATAGACTATTACAGGATTTTTCAAGTAATAGTAATAGATCATAATTTTTTGGCTGTAATAGTAATAGAAGGTGTGAAGTAATAGATAATAGTCTATTACTTTTCTATTACAGTGGCAATGAACATATTGTGTGAACAAAGAACTGAAAAATGAACTAAATATACTCTAAACTAAAATAAACATGTATGGGAACTAATATTGTGGCAAATTTTTCCTTCAATAAACAAAATTTATGAAGACCCTACAGTCCCTGAAATTGTAATGATTTGGTTGAAACAAATATTTGTTAACACACTGCTCGTAATTGCATTTTAAATAGACATAAACTTCAAATAAGTGAAGTACTCCACATACAAAAGTAATAGTAAGAGTACAGTAATAGATGACCAAGTAATAGTAATAGATGAAAAATATAGTAATAGAAGAAATCAAAAGTAATAGTAATAGAAACCCAGGAATAGACCCCATGTCTGGTCTTTCGTGGCTTAAATTTGAGAATTTTTAAATTATTTTCCTAATTATATTTTTGAATATACACCTGTCATTATGACACTGACAAATAAATTTCAGGGGGGTGGAGGAGGGCAGTACTGGATTGTACTTGTCCATTTGTTCACATGTGCATTTATTTACTTATCACACTTTTGTGTGGTAACTTTTGAACTGCAGAACCAAAGGTGGGCACCCGGGCCTCAAAAAGGACCAATGGTCCCGGTCCTTGCCTCAAACTGGACCGACAGTCCCAGTCCTGGTCCTTTCTGAAGATAGGACCTAGGAACGACTCGGTCCTCAGTCCTTATATATACAGGGTGTCCGAGAATTATCTGTACAAGTTTTGGCTGTTATTAAAAGTCAACCATGAAGTGTAGAAATTCCAGTGTTGTCCCATTTTACAGAGAATCTCATTAAGTTTTTTCTGATACCAAGTTTTGACAAGTTTTTTAGAAATTCCACTGTGTCCGAAAATTATCTGTACAATTTCATCTTTTAATAAAATTCTTGATAACACACTTAAAATTCTTAAACAAGATTATTTAGAATCTGTATTCTCAAAAGTTTCTTTTATTAAAGTTACGTTGTTACAAACATTCGATATGTGCACCATCAGTGATTCACAAAACATCCAATCGATACTCCAAATGTTGCCATGTACGCTGCAGCATATCCACATCAATTCGCTCAATAGCAGCTGTGATTCTTGCTTTTAAATCATCAATGTCTGTCACCCGCGTACAAAAAAGAAAAAACTTGTCAAAACTTGTTATCAGCAAAAACTTAATGAGTTTCTCTGTAAAATGGGACAACACTGGAATTTCTACACTTCATGGTTGACTTTTAATAACAGCCAAAAATTGTACAGATAATTCTCGGACACCCGGTAATATAAGTGAAAAATTTGATTAAAATGAAATTAAAGACACCGGAAATCTTTAATTTTATTAACGTAAATTATAATTAATACAATACATACATGATGAAAAAAAGTTAAGTTAAATGCTTGAGTTTCCCTTCAAGAAGACTAGCATTTCAAAATGGCTGTCACTGAGCCCTGACCTTTTCTGCTTGAGGATGTCCTTCCCCAAAGAGAGGAGCCTCTCCACGGCAGCACTGGATGGGATAGACGTGTTAAACTTGATGAACAAGTCCTTCAACGCCGGGCTGGGGAATGAGTCCTTGTTGAAGATGAGGGTTTCACAGGCCTCTCGCTGAGAAATGTCTCCACCAACTTGGTCCTGGTCTCCTTCGTCTTCTCCCCACCCTCGTAGAGAGCCTCAAAGAAGTTGTCATTGTCCTGGTCATTCTCATCCTCGCTGCTGCTGGTGTCCTTGCCTGAGTCCGCTCTTGCCAGAATCCTCTCCACCATAGACATCATCTGCTTCTTCACCTTGGCCTTGATCTCCTCGACGTCATACATGACATCGTCCTCCACCAGCCTCACCCAGCCCAATTTGAACTTGGGGTGTAGCGCAGCTGCCAGGAGGAAGTCCATATCCTCAAAATGGGGACCAAACCGACGTTTGATCCCATCCCTGACAGCTAATACCAGTGGCTGACACATCTTGACATCGCTGCTTTCCATCTGCTCCTTCAACATTTTGAGAGAGATGGCCAGGGTGGGCAGGAGTGCCCCCATGTACGCCTTGTCCTCCCCTTGCAGGATGTCCAAGGCCTTACAGACCAGCTTCATCACCTCAAGATACTCTTTGAAGAAGTTGATATCAGCTGAAAAAATAGTTAATATTTTAGTCCTGTACTTAAACTTTTTATATTTTACTTTTTACTTTTTACCTTTTCAAAAGAAAAGTAAAAAAATCAAATATGTATATTGCTCACCAGATGAGAATGAAGGCACCCCAAGAATGTTGCACGTCTGGTGTAGTCCATGAAGCTTCTCCCTATCTCCGAAGATGTCGACCAGGTGGGACACCCCGTCATAGGCGGAGTTCCATCTCGTAATGGTGGGGACAGTCAGCTGCATCCCTTCTCGGCCTTGATGGTGTCTGAGGCTTGTGAACTTCATGACTGCTTGTTCCACAGCTCCGTAGCTTTACCAAAGGCGGTCTGGTACACCTTCCTGTAGGATGGTGAGTTCTTCAGGGCCTTGTCAGCGTCGGAGGTGGCCACTAGGTTCAGGGTGTGGGCGGCACACCTTGTGTGCTTTGGCAGGACATATTCAGGATCCTCTGTGGCACCGGCTAAAAAGAAATGTTCAATTTATTCAATAATATATTTGAGTGAAAAGAAAATACCTTACAAGACTTGTAAAAAGTGAAAAAGAAATCGATAAATAATCGATAATTTATCTTCCAAAAGCGATGCCAGATCCTCAACCTGAATGACGTCCTCATCATCGGGCTGCCCCACACCACCTTCCTCCTCTTCCTGGACCTCCTCAGGCAGCTCCTCATCCGTTTTGCCAAAGACACTGCACAATGAAACAATTATTATATTTTTTAATTTTTTTTATTCACTGTTATAGAAAAAATTCAAAATGTAAAGATTTAAGTCAAAAAAATTTGAATGAAGAAATTAAAAAAAAAAATCTGCTTACTTAAATGCCTTGACGAAGTTGCTGCCATTGTCAGTAGTAGTCCTGCAGACCTTGGACTCGATGGCGAAGTTGAAGAGGACCTTGTACATGTCCTTCGCAAGGACCTCGAAGGTGTGTCATCCGGTGAGTCATCTGCACACCAAGACTGCCTTCTGCCTGAGGAGGGTGGCCTGGTCAATCCAGTGTACAGTCATCCCCATGTACGACCTTAAATAAAATGGAATGCTTTGAATTGAAATGTAGTATTATAATTTATATTTTCACAGCATTGTAATAAATTGATTAAAATAAACTCAGTTTATTAGTTTCTTTTTGATTGAAGTAAAAAGTAAATTAATTAAAATTTAAACATACTTGTGGGCACATGTCCAAGTGTCTGCTGTAGTAGAGACCAACTGTACAGAGTTGAGGACGTCCCTCAGGTGCTGCCTCTTCTTGTCAAACCTTAAAAAGTTTATTAAAAGACAAAAGTAAAGTAAAAAATTATAATGTCATTGCTCATCACTAAAAGAAAAAGAAAAGAAAATATTGTTATCAAGAATGAATTTAAATAGCCAAACAAAAAATACCTGTCTTCACTACACCTGGTAAGCGTCCTCCTAGACATGGAGTGTTGGCCAGGGACACGGGTGCTAACAAAGTCCTTCCACGAATCGGAGTCGACGACATTGAGAGGCAACATGTTGCCCACAAATAAGGTGATCAACTAATTAAAAAGAAATAAAAATTTGTTACATTTCATCATAACTGACTGACATTTGAGTGTAATTTAATGATTATAAATACTTCTAGACAAAGTTGTAAGATTTTTAATTGAATTTATTGACCTTCTCTTCAAAGAGAGCCTTGGTGACTGGATGGTCCAGCCATGGCCTCCAGTATAGTCAGCTGAACCATGGTCCTCTGCCTCTTGTCGTTGGGGCGCTCCTGAGGGTTTCTTCGCTGCTCCTTCTTTTTCTGGAGTTCCACCCCGTCCTTGATGCACTGGTCGAACTGGTTCTGGACGTGAGGGTGGTGCCTGGAGACATGTTGCTTGAGGTTGTTTTGGCTCTTGTTGAGAGGATGTTCTTGTTCGGCAGGCACAGCAAGCACTTGTACTCCAGGTTCTGCTCACCCTTGGGGCCCAGGTATTCAAAGTATTTGTCCAGGTATGGCCAGGGATTGCCAGGTTCAGTTATTCCACTAGGAGCTCCAGTTGCTTGACTTGAAGTTGAAGCACTAACCAGTAGATTCTTCGTCTCCTCCAGGTGTTGAAACAAGTTTCAGTCTCAGTCTCTTTCTGAGTCTTCTGGAGGAAACGATCCATCTTTAGAACTTCAAATAATCACTAAACACACTAAAATCACTAAAAAAGACCGTCTGGAATTGCTTAAAAATGGACTGTCGCTCCTCATTTCGGTCCTCACTGAGAAAAGGACCGACTTTCCCACTC
The DNA here is from genome assembly GCA_023014485.1 of Bathynomus jamesi. Classification (NCBI taxonomy): domain Eukaryota; kingdom Metazoa; phylum Arthropoda; class Malacostraca; order Isopoda; family Cirolanidae; genus Bathynomus; species Bathynomus jamesi. The sequence goes on along the minus strand of JAJOZX010015604.1, from coordinate 9,001 downwards.
ACGGTCCTTAAAAAGGACAGAGTTCCTGGAGTTCGGTCCTTTTGGAACTCGGTCCTGCCCACCTTTGTGCAGAACATAAATTGATTAAACTTCATACAAATAGGCATAACTAGAAACCTGGTATGGTGGGACAGGGGTTGGAATTATATTTTTTAACTCCTCTTTCAAATTCCAATAGTAGAAAGGATTTAGAATAAAGCTAAGTATCTAAACTTAAACATAATTTCTTTACTACTTCACAGTTGTAATAATCAGCCATCAGGTCAGTGTTGCCAGGTCTGAATTTTTAATTTCCTTAGTTTTGCTCCTAAAATTTTCCTTTTTAGTCTAAAATTTCCCAATACACCTGCATTTAAAGCAATATGTATGAATGTAGATTTATTTGTATTATTTAGCAATATTGTTGTGTATATATTTTTCACTTAATACAGTGAAAGTTTGTGTTTCTGGATATATAAATATCTATATCCACTCCTCAAAATTTCCCTATTCAGGGAATATTGGTGTTACTTGGTGATTAATTTCCCTGTACCTGGCAACACTGCATCAGACAATAATAATTAATAAACAGGAAAGAAGCTGTCAAAAAAGTCCTAATAATTGTCAGACAAGGATTGGAAAATAGTAATTTATAGCATATTTTTGATAATGTTACTAGGTACAGTGATCCCCCCTGACCTGCACGAGGGTTCCATTCCTGAAAAAACATGTGCAGTGTAAAATTGTGCAGGTTGGAACACACACACCATAATATAATTGGGGTTAGGGGGATAAAAGTTCAAAAAATCATGTAGAAATAAATTTTTACCTGAATAAAAGCTAAAGTTTGAATCATTGTACAATAAATATATATAAATAATAAAGCATGTAAAATAGTATATAACAAGAAGTATAAATAGTAAAAACTTGTAAAAAAAATTTTTTTTTTAAAACTTCACTATAAAAATAATGCAATAATCCAGAGGAGTGTGAGAAAGACAACTTGATATAAACTAACTGGTCTTACAAGCAGAGGTGGGGAGTCGGAGTCGGAGTCGGGAGTCGGGGCTTTTTTGAAGAGTCGGGAGTCAGTAAAAATGGCCGACTCCCGACTCCTTGATTCAATTTCTATATGCCAACAATTTACCAGAATACTACTCTGCCCTAAATAAATATCTTCCTGAACTAATTCTAGATTCACATTTCCACATTTGATTTATTGTTCTGGTAAATCTTAGCAAATGAATTTCATATTTCTATTTTAGGATACTAGGTACCATATAAAAATTAGCAATATATTAATTATTAATTTAATTAGCCCCTATTAGTAATGAGTCGTGGGCCTAGTAGAAAATCAGCAGTCTTTCAATATTTTAAGCTAAATGAGGATGAAAGTATTTTTATTTGTCAAGTAGAAAAGGATGGTAAAGAGTGTAATGCAAAAATTAGTGCTTACACTGGGAAACATGCTAATGCTCCAACTAGAGCCTCAAACTTGAAATGCCATCTATGAAACAAACATCCCAATATTTATAAGGTTGTAGATCAGCATGATAAGGAAAGAGTCGGAGTCAGTTTTTAAAAATACTGACTCGGGAGTCAGTTGTTTTTGGCTGACTCCCCACCTCTGCTTACAAGGGGCATGTTACTGGGCATGTTGCTGCCAACTGCAAATACTAAAGTATCATATGTATTGTACATGTAAGTACTCTATTATATCATGTGTAAATATTGTACTGCATACATGAAAAAGTGTTAATAAGTCATTTTCTAGCATTTACCACAATTTTTAAAAATTCATGTTGATCTATCTTTGAATCTTAGCTCATGCAGATTGAAAAAGGGTAGTGAAATGTCATTTTCCCATCTCTGAATTTGTGCACATCAGACCTTGTACAGGTGAGGGGATCACTGTATTTGTATTTTGATACTGCTCAAACACATTTTTCTGATATTAATGGGGGGGTTTGGAACCCCAAAACCCTACCCTAGTTATGCCAATGCACACATATATTGCAAGACAGGGTTCATAGTGACCTGGAAAGTCATGAAAAGGCAGGGGTTTAAGGAATTTTCAGGGAAAATGACCAACTTTCTGAAATTTTCTGGGAAAATGATCTGCTTTAGGAAATTTTGAGGGGAAAAAGAGCAAAATCAGTGTTTCTACCATGGTCTTATTCACAAAATATAATTGTGTAGTGGCAGGAACTCTCAGGGAAATTTTAAAAAAATAGTCAGGGAAAATCAGGAAAATAATAAAGCAAATTTTGCTCTGAACCATGCAAGAATCAGGTCTTTGCATCAAAGGTCAAGGTCACAAATATAGGTGGAGCATTGATGCCATTCTGATGGTTCTTGTTTTTTCTCTCATAAATAAAATATAAAGTGGTACTGTAACAGAGACTTAATTCATTTGGAACACCATTTCATCTTTAGAACACCAGGGGTCTAATGATGAAATATTTAGAGGATTTTAAGCTTGTAACCTGATTAAAATCGTTAGTTCATATGAGGGGTCCTGCGTCTTAAGGTACCTAAGGGCCAAAATTAAAATTTGGCAGAAATTGCCTTCAAAGTTCAGCAATATTCTGGCAATAGTATCTCTGTTATTAATTGAGCTACAACATTCATTTTGGCTAAATTAGAGTTCTAAGTATGCTGATGCTGATGCTGATGAGTTTTTGGTCATAAGGTCATTATAACCCAAACCACGCAATAGAGGAAGGGTGAAAATAGTGATATCCATCAAGAACACAGTTTCGCCTGTGGTGGTGCTTAGGTATCTTAAGATGCGCGACCCTTCATATATTGTTAAAAAAATTTTAGTACAAGAGTAAAGTTGGTTTGCAGGTGGGATGCAAGACTTCAACTATGTCTATGGATCTTGTATGGAGGTCACCTTTGAGTTGTCTTGCTGTAAACATCCAAGTGCTTCTTTATTGTCACAAGAGTGGATGAACAATAAGGAATCACTCATTAACTTTATTGAACAGATACACATGGGTGTCAAAGGTAAGTCTAAATGAAGATCTACAGAAGCTAAGGTTAACAAAGACCCTAAGATCCACTTTAAGGTTAGCCCAAGAGAAAGGAAAGAGTAGGGGGTTAAAAGAAGAGAATAAGGGGTTAAGTACAAGTAGCAAAACCTATCATTCATGGGTTAACATTCATTCAGAAAAAGAGAAAGAAAGACTCACCATCATCATTCGCTGGCCACTGCCAACAAGTCGGAAAAATAGTTGAAGAGAATAGGAAAGGGGTGAAAGATGAAAAGTAAAATAAGAATGCTTACAAACCATGCAAACACAGTCTTAACTCAAACACTGTTATACCATGCAAACTACAGACATGTAAGTAAAGAGAGGATAAGAAAAGAAAAAAAAAAATAGGAAGAGTATAACAAAAAGTGGGTCAGTTTATGCTGTGAGGTACATCTAAGTTCGTGTTAGTCTAATTTTTTTTTTTTTAAATAATTTTATTGAGCACTGGCATATCACAAGCTGGCATTAATCATCAACAGACTCATCCTCGACCACTACCCCCAGAGCTCCTGTTGCTAATTGTTTTATTATTTTAAACAGTTAATATTTTTAAAATGCCTACCCAAACAATTTTTAAACATATTAATGCTGGTAGAGTTCATGACAGACACAGGAAGATTATTCCATTTATCAATTATTTTAAACCTAAAAAAGTTTTTAGCGATGTTAGTAATGAAATGTCTGTTACGTAACTTAAATCTGTTATTACGAGTAATATTGGGTCATTGAGGAAATGTATGTGATGTAGGCTCGTATCACTCTTTTCTTAGTTCATAGATGTCTTTCTTTAGTTTTTGTATACCAGACTTTATTTTCAATTTTTAACATTTTTTGTTGATTAGCTATTTGAAATAGATCTAGCTAGTCTTAGTAGTTACTTTCTTGTGTATTTATGATGTAGAATTGGGTTGTAACAAACTTGTACATTTGGTTTTATGTGACTAGGTTGAGTTTAGATCTACCTTGCCAAATACAGAGGAACTTAGCTATTATAATAATTTGAAGGTTCAAGTTTCCAGAATTTTGTGACTGAAATGAGTGAGGGTAAATAATTTTGTGGTAGCATGCATGAATGTGTGGGCAGAATTTGTCTGCAATGTTTTCACTGGGGGGGGGGGGAGAACATATGGTTTAACCCTTTAATGCCCAAGGTTTTTGTCTGAGGAAAAAAAAAAAAACTATCTGGCGATGAGTAGAGCCAAATCAGTAAAAGGATGCTAGATGCAACAGTGTATAAATAATCATTTTGTATCCCAAAAATAAGTAAAATAGTTAGGGGTTCTTAGCAACTAGGCTTATTAGCAAGGTTGGCAAAAAAAAAAAACTTTTTTTTTTTTTTTTTTTTTTTTTTTACTTGAGAAAACCTGGTGAAATCTGCGTTTTTCAAAATAGAGAATAAAAAAAACATGAAAAGTACATAACTTGGCTTGGCTATGTCTTATGAATCTGAATATTAAAAGTTACTGCTTAACCCACTGGCCCCGATGGAAAATGTGCATTATCTATGAGATGCACACGCCAATATCCCATGGGTAACATGTGTTATCCATATGCATTTAATTTTTCTACCACTTTAATATTCTTAGGAGAATATTACCGAGGGATTTCTGAGTCATAGGAGGAGTTTATTGACTCAAATCTTTCAACCAATCACAAATGAGTATAATTTGTGGGTGGGGCTAACATTATAAACATTGCATCATTTATGCCCTTGAGCAGTGTTTACAGTGTGGCTGACCTGTTTGTCATAATTACTTTTTATATTTATAAACATTCATAATGAGTGAAATAGACATTAGTGACATTGATTCTGATTACAGTCCTACTGAGGAAGAGGATAGTGATTGGCTTAGTGATTTTAGTGACACCAGTGTTGAGAGTGAATGGGAAAATGAGCCTATTCAATTAGAGAAAAACTGGACTCGTGTTCCAAATTTGTTTGAAGACAAAAGGCCACTGGAGAAGCCTCCATTACAGTACTCTTATTTCTGTGTAAATCCAAATATTGTGTTTGATCATGAAAAAGTAATTGAGTGTTTAAAGTTATTTATTGGTGATGATGTACTTGCATAACTGTCAGAGTCATACCATATTTTCCTAAGTAATTTTTTGTGGTTTTGAGAAAAATGAAAAAAAGGGTTCTAAATTAAATTACTTATTACTTAGGAAAATATGAATTTTTTCAAATATCACCCTTATAGTTCATCCTCCAAGGACGAAATTTGTACCAAAAGATGTGCAATTTTTTTTTACATGGCATTAGCAACAAAAACTCAAAAATATCAAAAAGTTACTTAGGAAATTTTGTTTTGATGCTGATGAATTATATTGGCGTGTGTAAATGATAAGGCGAGACAATTTTTTGAGCAAAATCCTCAACTCAATAAATATATATATATATAAAATACTTATCCATTAAAATGACCAAAATTATAAAATTATATCTGAAAAAATATAAAAGTATCCCTTCTCTCTCCATCTCAGATCCGTGATTGATAGAAAATGAGTAACTAGGTATCACTGGGTTAAGTTTAATTACAGGGCTCCATTTTTATAATTTTGTTGCTGATTTATATTGGTAACCTGGTGTGCATACGTATTACTACTTCAGTTAGCCAATGATATAATAGTTCATTTTTTAATCTAATGCATACCTATTGTAAGTTATTATAGCTCTGTGGAATATTTGGATATAGAAGTTTTTTATTTAGTGCTCAATCTCATGCGTGGTGCAGACATATTATTGTATCATAGTTAAGACTTATTATATTATATGCCTACCAATTTCTTTTCTACATTAAAATTCTGTCAATAAATCTTACCATGAGTGTTACAGTAATGGCTGTTTGGAGTATGGGTTTTCAAACTGTGTTCCGTGGAACACTAGGGTTCCACAAGAACTTGATGGGGTTCCATGGGGCATGTCAAGAGAGACTGAGGAGAGAGAGGTAAGATAAAATAATATCAACTGGCATGGATGAATTTACGATATATATTCTGTGAATTCAGTGATTGTGTTTTGAAGGGCATAGGCAAAGAGAGTGGGTGAGAGAGAGAGAATTTTAATTCAAAGGATCAGATATCCAGAATTATTGTTGCCCTCTTGCAGCCACAGTAAGAAACAGGAGCCCATTTTGTAAACAAAACACAGCTGATGATGACAAGCACTGGTCTGATTAATTTGGTGAGTTTTCCTATGTTTTTAGGTTTAGTTTTCTTATTTCACAGAAGTTATGATCACAGTAATGTAATATTGAATTTTTATCCAAAGAAAAGCAATCACATCCGAGTCATTGAACATTTATTTGTTTGATTATTTATTAAAATTACTCCTCAATAACTGTAAAATTCCTCTCAATTATTTTGCATTGGAAACTTTAATTTTACAATAAACATGATATATTTTATACTTATAATTTCTTTTATGCTAACAGTAATGTGGGGAGAGGAATTTAAAATAATTTTTTATTTTATTTTAATTGGGGTTGTTTAACCTCCTTTGCAACATCTAAGGTCATATGATGGAGGAGACCTACAGCTTTACGTGGGCTCCAAACCACGGGTTGCTACATAATCTGGACATGGAGGATGGTCTCCCGTCCAACTACTGGGCTAAGTGCCACTGAAGTCTTTGGTTCCCAGTACAGGTCTCCAGTGCTGTCCTCTGGAGGTGACATCCTTAGGATGTTGCTGTGTTGGATGGTTGGGTATCCAGGCCAGTGGGATTGGGGGGCTGGGGTCTTTGTGCCATTTGGGGGCAAACTTTCGCATCATGAGGCCCCATTTTTAAACCAATGGTGTGTGCCCTGGGGACGAGGTACCTCGCCCCTGGCGGTTTGCGCTTGGCCTCCCTTTCTCACCAGTAGGCAGTTTCTCATGGCCCCTGGGTCCATTTTTTTCAATCTAATAACATATGGATACTTCTTAGTCTTACCCTAGAACTTGGGTGGTGGGTGACCAGGCCCCCCCTCTGAGTCCTCTACCACTGGAAGACCACATTGTGAGGGGGTTGCCCCTCCTCTGGCTATGGGACACTTGTATTCTCCTCCTCATCACTGACCACAACCTGTACCTCGACCATGCCTTTGGACACACCTTCTCTAGAGCAGGGGTCCCACCCCAGCTCCCCTCAGCCAGCTATGGGCAAGACAACAGGGTCCACAAAAGCCTCCCCTGAAAACCAGGCCTCTCGCTCTCTCCGTATGCCCCTCTCACCTGTCATCGACCTGCCTCTCCACAGAGAGAGCCCTGTGATGGACAGGGAAGTTGGCACCCACATCCGTCCTATTGACCACTAGATGTCCCAGTCCACTTCGAACCAACAGCTTCCTATCCCTACCCAGTATTCACAAATTTTTAGTTATTTGCCCTACTTCTGGGTCCCTATCATCCAACTCTGAAAGGACATTTCAGGCGATCCGTATGCGCAGCAACTCTAGCTGTTATGATGTCTGACCACAGAAGGGCAGTTCTCTCCTTATGAAATTGCGAACAGCAGCAGAAATGAATGCCCTACTCTCCCTCACAGAAGTCCTTGGATGCTTGGTGACCATTTCCCCTCACCCTCGTCTGAATCAGAGTCAGGGCACTATCTTCCGCTACTCATTTATTGATGATACCCAAGAATGAGTTATTAGAAGACCTCACACCCCAGGGTGTCATTAAGGTTCATCGATTCATGTCTCATCAAGGAGGTACCTCCTCCCCCACCCTGCGCCTCCTCCTCACATTCAACACCCTAGTCCCTCCTGGTCATGTTGTGTGGAGCATGGGAGACTGCGTGACATGTGAGTTCTCGGGTCGCCCATACATTCCAGACCTGACCCATTGCTTTAAGTGCAATAAGTTGGGGCATGTCACTTTGGTATGCCAACAGCCACAACAACTGTGCATATGTTGCGGGGACATTGCCCACCCAGAATGATGTCCTAACTCGCCTAAATGCTCAAACTGCACCGGCAACCAGCACACAACCTTCCTCGTCTTGTAAATGTATTTTTGTTAAGTTTAAGGAGGAGGTCCAGGCCCTGCGGGTTAGGTGTATCATGCTCAGGTCAAATACAGGGTGTCCCAGAATTAACTATCTATTTCAATGAAATCGGACAAATTTTTTAAAAACACTTTTATTTATGTTTATCATGTATAATGTGTGTTAAAAATGTATAAATTTCTAAATTTTTTTCATAATTTTATTTTCATAATTTTTTCATCAGGTCCTGTGTTTGTGTTGGTGGAGTCACCACCAAGGACCACAATAGTATCTTTAGCACCATGAGCACTAATCCTCTCAGAGCCTGAGCTATCTTCAGTGCAGGTTTCTCATTTCCTTCAGGTTCTTCTGGTGTACAGTGGAAGAGATACTTCCCCTCAGGTTCCCAGATAACACTATAGTGCTCTTCAGTTGTAATATCAGGATAGAAGCAGCCAGTTGCTTCATTGTACCTCATGATCTTTGTCTTATCTTGTTTTCCATCAAATAAAATTCCCTTGATCTCCTCTCCCTCTGTCTTTTTCTCCAGGGCCTCCACTGAGGCACCTATTACAGACTCCTTGCCCCTCCACATCTTCATCCTGTCAACAGCAAGATATGCCTTATCAGCAGATAGATGGCCAGCTTTGATGAGATCTTGCAAGAAACCAGTTGCAATGGCTGCTGCAGGAGTGTTTGCCACCTTGAACCTGACTGCAGCTGCAGCAGTGCTTGAGATATCCATGTAGATCCTCCTGACAGAGGTGGAGACTTTGCCAGTGTTGACACTGGAGCTTGTGCCTGGTGCAGTACTGGAAGAATCTGTGTCAGCAGTAGGAGCTGCTCTGCCTGGAGACTCTTGCAAGGAAGTTACCTCATCTTCATCACCATCATCAGCTCTAAGCAGTAGCTCCTTTTCTTCCTCTTTTCTGTTTCTCTTCTCAGCTGCCTTCTGTTCTTCCTCCTTCCTCTTAGCAGCCTTCACCTGCTTCACTGTTTCCTTCACATCAAA
>JAJOZX010015603.1:0-71896 GCA_023014485.1 Bathynomus jamesi | reverse complement strand
CTCTTCCAGTATCTGGCAATATTGCTGTCCAGTAAAGCGTCCATCTACTTGAGTCAATTCTCCGACACCATAGCCAGACATCCAGCCCCACACACCGAGATTGATGTGACCACTACGTTTGCTCGGGAAAACATTTCCTTCTTCATAGCGTTTTCCGCGCTGCCTCCAACAATGCAGGGAACCATGACTATCTGTTGAAAATGTTTTTTTCGTCACAGTACACAACTTTTCTCCAGAATTCGTCCTCCTGCGGCAAGTATTACAAGGCAAATCCCATCCGCGCCTCTTTATGCTCAATCGTCAATGTAGGTTTTATAGCTGGACGGCGAGAAAAATACCCTGCCTCGTGAAGTCTGTTGTTCACTGTATTTGCGCTACAACGAAGGTTCAGGTCTCTGTAAATATGCGTCGCTGGAACAAACGGATGCTCTCTGGCATGATTAACAATCGCAGCATCTTCCTCTTGAGATGTTGAACGCGGAGGACCAGACCTCGGCAAAGTAGCGATTGAGTTTTCTGCTTCATACCGATGAACCCACCGTTCCACAGTGCTTCGATGAACGTCTAGTCGTCTTGATATTTCTCTTATTGGCACATCATATTCATGCAATGTCACCATTGCTCCCCGCATTGCCTGGGTCGTCTCGTGGTGCACAGACGGCCTTTCCATCTTTGTGTAAATGGCTTATGTGAAGCGTGCTGGGACGATAAAGGAAATGAGGATACCATGCACCCCTTCTGAAATTGATTTCGGTTGTGAAGGGTACCAACCCTTCGAATGGTAATAATAATCAGCCAATTTCCTATTTTGTTGAACATATGCATAAAAAATTTGTCTTAAAAGCCAAGGATCCAAAGATTGTCAGCAATAGTTTATATCCCAACTAATATAGTCAGCCATCAATAGTATAATCATATTTTATTTCCATAACTACTCATGACTATTCTGTCATAGTAAATAACCTTATTATGACAGGTAGTAGTGGTAATTCTGAGTGGCGGCCTCTGGCCACATACGTTAAACCTATCAGTGCGTCTAAGACCAGACTCTTCTGTTTCTGTCAATTCATTGTTAGTTTAAGGTATTTTGCTCTTTGTCTTTCTAGGTCTAGGGCATTAAAATAAATATTTGAGTTTGTGTTTAGCATTTCATATGAATTTCTCTCCTCTCCCTTAACCCATCCCCGCGTTCATTTTAGCCCCTTCTCTCCCTTTCCTCCTCCCTTCGTAATTCCCCACCCAACCTCGTTTCCTTCGACATAGCGACGCTTACCTCCATCCTCATTGCACTTCCTTCATTAAACCTATTATCGCTTTTACTGTCCCTTCCTTCCATCCTTCAATGCCAGCGTTCTTAAACCTAGTACATAAATTATATAATATGGAATCTAACACCTTAGATCTCTACGCATTCATGTTACTTGAAGACGCCTGTGTCTTAGGGGAATCTAAGTGTTGAGAGTGGGCTTGGGGGTAGTCTATAGATTATTACAGATGACCTTGAATGCTCCAACTATTTAAAAATGATTATTTATTACGCACATCATATGGCATAATACACACATGAATTTAAGTATCTCTTACACTATAGGAATGGAATTGAATCCTACCAAAGTTAAAAAGTTGCAAAATATGATCGATTAGTTTGTATTAAGAGGTCACTAAGAGAAAAGGATTTGGGGTAGAGCGGAAGGCAGAGAGTATATTTTCCCCGAGTTTCGGTTATTATTAACGTTATATGGATACATTGCCGATGTCCCTGCTGAAGACCTCTGATGGGATGCGGTGTGATTAGAGAGAGAGAGAGAGAGAGAGAGAGAGAGAGAGAGAGAGAGAGAGAGGAGAGCTTTTAAATCACACCTTTTAAATGGTTTGTGGGTAAGGGCTTCACGTATGTTAGTTTAGTCCAGGGTAATTTATGTGGAGGTGTTAATGTAACTTGCACTTGGGACTGTTAATTGTAAGACAACTACCATAGTGAGACTGAGACACGTTATCCCCTGCATACTCTATATACAGTATGTCTCTATATATAAATAGATAGAGTGATCAACAAAAATAGATGTGGACGTCATTGATTGGGTTAGAGCAATTATGTGCACCAATCCGAACACACCTCCGGCTGCCATAAGGACCGCCATTTTATACCTAACAGACTAGCTTGGGACGAGACAGAGGCGTGAGATTTCTTGTAAGCACTGTACATGGGAACCTTCCTGTTTCTAGTTTTTCAAATAAAATATTGTGGTTCACCCTATCATATGCCTTACTTATATCTAGGAAATAGCTATAAATAGTTGAATTACTGTCAATGTATTTAGATATTGTTTCTTTAAGTACATAGATACACAGGTCAGTTGAGTGGGACCTTTTAAAACCAAACTGATTAGGAGATGCCCATAGGAAATCATTTAATCGGAGTAACAAGAGTTTTTCTAGTAGTTTCGAGAAGCAGGAAGCGACAGCAATAGGCCTGTAAATTGTAATTATTGCTGGACAGAATGTCTCCATACTTATTTTTGACCAGGGGCAAGATATATACCCTCATGAACTCTGCAGGGATATAGCTATGAGCAAGCATGGCTGATAGGAGCAATGATATGATATACGCAGACATACTACGTCATTGGCATATTTTAAGTGCTCATTCGATAAGTCATCTACCCCCGACGCAGAACCAGTCTTTAACTCTTTAATTAGCCTCTTTACTTCAGAAAATGATATCAAAGTATTTTCCCTTGTCCTTACCACAGTCGTTTCGCTGCAATCTATTTTAAGATTATCCCTACTCACACTGTTAAGAATGTTAGAGTAGTGGTTTTTCCACAGCTTTGCAATTTCATCCTCCCCCGACACCCCATCGATTGTCGGAGGGAGGACATTTTTGACACCCGTTTGATTCTTAACAAATTTCCAAAAAATTTTATTATCGTTATTTATGCGAGCTTCACAGGGTTTTCATGCTCGAATAGACTCTTCTTCCTGTTACATCGCCTTATGGCCGCCTTATACTGACCCCTACTTCTACACATATTCATGTATACTGGTCTTAATCTGGGTCTATCATGAAAGCACCACAAATCATAGGCGTCTTTCTCTTTCGATTCCCTCTTCAGGGAGGCAATAAAATCATTCTATCCAGGAATAATCTTAGTATAATAGTTGTAAGATTTAATCGGGGGGCTTCCTGCTTCTCTTAACAGGGATATTATCTTACTATAATACCTATCTATGAGTTTACAGTGAGAATCATTTGAGCAGGGATTATTACAGGCAAGGTGCAAAATTTCTAAATTACTAAAGAGGTGACTTGTTGTCTTTGTATTCTATTCTCTGTTGCATATTAACATTGGACCAATCGACGTGATTATTCTTACCTATTGAGTTCTTGTTAAGTCGTGTTGCACATAAATTGGTAAAGTTAATTAATATTTCTAATGGTCTATGATCAGAAAGAAGGAAATCATGCAGAATATGAACTCTAACAATTCGATCCTTTAGATTATTACTAGTGAGACAATGATCAATCCACCTGGTGGTACCACTCATATCACTAACGTATGTTTTATATATATATATATATATATATATATATATATATATATATATATATATATATATATATTATTTTCGCCTGTCTGTTTGTTTGTCTGTCTGTTTGTCTGTTTGTCTGTCTGTTTGTCTGCAACGCCGAGTACCTCAAAGGACGTGTGTGTGTGTGTGTGTGTGTGTGTTCCAGCCATAACTCCAAAATGGAAGCAGTTACAAACATGAAACTTCACACACATATTGATTAGGTCCCCAGGTTGTGCACCAGGGTGTTAATAAATTAAATAATTAAAATTACTGGGCCCGAAGGCCCCAGCACCGCAATTAAACTACAGAAAAGAACGCAGCCGTGAAAATTTTTTATTTGGTCAATAAAACTATAGAAAAGAACACAGTCATGAAAATCTTGAGATTCACATATAATTATTTTTAGGACGACTTCAAACCGTTTGACCTAGAGCTACCAAATTTGGCACGGATAAGATAAATCATTTTAATCAAAGTCAGCCTTTTGTCTTAAACTTTATGTTATTTAAACTGGGGATCTAATGTGAAATTTATCCCGGGCAACGCCGGGTACCTCAGCTAGTATATATATATATATATATAACAACGAAAATATCACGACTAAACCACCTAACCAATTGTCAAAGTCGATTGACATTGTGGCTTTATTAAAATTGCGGTGGTATAACGGAAAAGTACCAATTTTAGATCACAACTAACTATAATGCCAAGATCTTTTTCCTGTCTAATCCTCTAACCAGTTCCCTTGCATCTCATAACTAAAGTTTTCATTATTTCTACCAAAGTGCATGACTGCATTTTTTAACATTGAATTCCATCTGCCATTTGTTAGCCCAAGCAACTAATCTATCAATATCATTTTGCAGTTTATAAGAATTTTCTATATTTATAACTAGGGCAACTACTTTTTTATCATCTGCAAATTTAGAGATTTTACTACCTACTCCCTTCTTTAAGTCATTTAAATATAAAGAGTAATGGACCTAAAACTGATCCCTGTGGTACCCCACTTTTCACTTTCTGCCACCCAGATTCATGACCATTTAGAATGACTCTCCGTTCTCTGTCTTCCAACCATTTTTCGATCCAATTTATAACTGACCCCAATATCCCATGAGCTTTTAATTTACGGTATATAGAAGTCTCCTATGTGGAACCTTGTCAAATGCTTTACTAAAATCCAAATAAATAACATCTACATCATTTCCATTATCTATCTGATCAGTTACAAATTCTAAAAAGTCTGAGAGATTAGACAAACAAGACCTTCCTGATCTAAATTCATGTTGTGAACTTGAATTAAGATTAAAATTCTCCAAATAATCTTGAATATTGTTATTTATAAATTATAAAGAACAATATTCAAGCTTCACACAACAGTAAATTATAGGCTTGTTAGTTTAACATCATTGGGAGGAAAGATACGAGAAAGAATTATAATTATAATAATTATAATTCTTTCTTGTATCTTTCCTCCCAATGATGTTAAACTAACAAGCCTATAATTTCCTATCTACTTCTTACTACCCTTTTTGTAAATGGGTACTACATTTGCTTTTTTCCATTCCATTCATCTGTACCTCTGCATAATTAAGAGACCTAGCAAACAAAATAGTTAGTGCCTCAGTTAAGCTTTCCTCCCCTTCTCTGAGAATCCTAGCATATATGATCAGGTCCAGCAGCTTTATGTGACTTCAATGTATGAATCACTTGCCCAACATCACCCTTCCTTATATGAATATGATCAAGAATGCCTGAGTTTACAGAATCTCAAGAATTAAAATCAAAGTTATTTGAATTTTCTTCAGTAAAAACAGAGCTAAAATAATCATTAAAAATACCAACAATATCCTGATTATCTCCAAATATCCTACATCATGTTCAGTTCGGCCAATCCTATTATGCTTTTTATTATATTTATAAAAACTAAAGGATTTCTTTGGATCTTTATTACTATTTGCAGCTAGATTTATTTCACTATGCCTTTTGCTCTTCCTAATCAGACTATTTAGCTTACTAAATTTATAACCTTATTATCTCTCACCAAGTGTTGTACTTAAATCAGCTGCTGCTGTTGAATTTTTACAAATTTTAAAAAGTGGCAGATAAAATTAGAGACAGAAATTTATTGTTATTAGTGATTGTAGTTATCTTAATCGTTGAACTGGTTTTATTTCAACAAGAAAGTACTCAGGTAGTATAGGTGGTGGGTCAACAAGTAGGCTTAATAATTTAAAGGGCAGGCATAAGCTGGCCTACCTGAGTACCACTAGGTAGACCAGTTATGAAGGCAGTGGCGGCTCGTGATAAAATAAAATGGAGGGACTGCAAGCTTCACACAACAGTAGGGTACGCAAATTTGACCTACCTCAGGTATGAGTTGATGTCCACGGATTTCCAGAGCATGGTAGTAGTGGTGGTGGTAGAAGGGATGGTGGGGGTGGTAGTGGTGGCGGTAGGGATGGCTGAGGTGGTGATGGTAGTATTACTTGAAAATAAAATCGGTGCGTCAGCTCTTCGATGTAGCAAAATGGTTTATTACTTTTTCATTAAAATCCTTCATTTCTGTTATAATTTTATTTTCAATGGCTATCATTGCTAAAGCAGACAGTCTGTCATTCACCATGGTACTGCGCAAAAAGTTTTAATTCTCTTTAAAGTTGAAAAGTACCTTTCTGCTTCTGCCATTGTCATTGGAGTTGTTATTAAAATTTTCAGCAACTTGACAGTGTCTGAAAATGTTGACTCTAGATGATTGTCGTTCATCATCTTCAATAGTCCAGGCAATCTAGAGCAAAAATAGCTTCAACCTGGGCAAAATTGCTTCAGAAGCTTTCTAAACTGTTTCCAGCTCAGGAACCATTGCAGAATAACATATCCAAAATCCGACAAAATTGGACCCCGGGAACACCCCCAAAAATGAAATTCAAAATGGCGGACTGGCAGTTTCCTACGAAATACAATAAATTTTAATTTCGCTTTGTAGAGAGAGTTATGACGTTTTTCTTGATCAGTAAAATGTTTTAAAACACATTTTCGTTTCTAAATTAACCTATATGACACTAAAATTGTATTAGGCGGCTAGTATTAAACTATGACGTCACGTAATGTAAATAAAATATACTGTATGGAATGTATGTGAGAATGGACATTGCTACATCTTTATAAACTTATATTATATACAACTCTTTAATTCCTACTACCCACTATCAAATCTGCGTATTTGTGCTTGTCATTTTCTTTAAAACTGTTATTATGTACTCCTTTTAAATACTGCAACACAGTTTATTAATTTGTGTTTTCTGTTTCAGACTGACTCGGTGTACGGCTGACTCGGTGTGCGTCCGCCTTCAAGAATGCAGACCCCTGAAGAATTGTGCGTGATTTGTAAGGAAATAAAGAAATAAAGAAGCGACAGACCGCAGCCGAGGCAATACCAAGGAAAAGTGCTCGTTTTCATGAATACGCATTTTCCAGTGCTACTCACTGTTTGTTTTGTGATACCTTTGTGGACTTTTTTTCCAAACACAAACCAAAATCAGAGCATGTCAAAATAAGAACTACAGAGTTCTCCGAAACCATAAAAAGGTGCTGTGAAAGCCGCTGCGATGAATGGTCGTTTAATGTAAAAGGCCGTCTGGAGTACTATCTTCGTGATCTTCCTGCTGCAGATTGTGTCTACCATCACACCTGCAGCGTAAATTTTCGAAGTGGAAAAAACATTCCTCGCGCATACTCCTCCGACGATCATGATTCGAAGAAAGGGAGACCAACTAATGAAGAGCAACACCAAGCATTCCTTCAGACCTGTGCTTACCTGGAAGAGAATGATGATGAACAACTGTTGATTGGAGACCTAATTCCCCAAAATGGAGGAATATCTTCAAGGAAGTCAGAGCTCTGTCTACGAACGCAGGCACATGAAGAGAAAGCTTTTAGAACGTTACGGAGACAAGATCATAATATCAGGTGAAAGTGGGAAGGCAGATGTAGTAACACTACGAGAGACAGCTAATGAAATTCTTATAGATTATCACAAAAAGTCGAAAGAATGTGATATAGATATAGAGCTACAGAAGATTTACCTTCTGCTGGTGAGCAATTCCCTCTCTTCACCAATTTTTTCCTTCTGCACATATACCACCCAGTATTGCCTGGCTTGCTGAATCTCCTTACTGTTCAGAATTCCTTCCTTCTTGTTTCTCCCTTAATGTTGTCTGTAAATCTATATACCCATGCTGTCACTCTTAACAACCTTTTCAGACTGCTAATGTCCGCAAGCCTCAATATGGGGTCCTGCTGCATAATTTGACAACTGTTCACAGTGCATTTTCTCATCTCACTCACCCATTCTTCTTCAGCCTGGCATTCTCCGACAATAGGCTGATTAGAAGGCCAATTTTCACTTCCAAGTTTTAGCCACTCTGGCCATTCCACCACAAACTTGAGTGTGCAAGATCTTTCACTGAAATTCCTCGTGTTGGTAAATCAGCTGAGTTTGGGTGCCTGGACAATGCTTCCATTGCTTTGGATCTGTGTGTGCTTGAATTTCCTCCACCCTATTGGCAACAAATGGTTTCCATTTTCTTGCCTGGCTTCTTAACCAGTGCCAAACTATAGTGGAGTCTGTCCAATAATAGCTTGAAATTTCATAAAGGGCCAAAGATTTTTGCACTGTAACTGCAAGCCGACTAGCAATAACTGCACCCATCAATTCCAACCTTGGAATAGAAAGCCTTTTCAAAGGTGCTACTCTGCTCTTTGCAGCAACCAACCTGCAACTTACTTCCTCTTTGAATGTGCCTCTCATATAAATACAAGTTGCATAGGCTTCCTCACTTGCATCACAAAAGATGTGCAGCTCCAAACTGTCTGGACTACTGTTCAACTCTCCAAAGTACCATCTTGGGATTTCAATGTCTCCAAGATGTGCCAACTCTTTGAACTAATATTTCCACCTTACCACCATATGATCAGGTAACTCTTGGTCCCAACCAAGTTCAATTTCCAAGAGGCTCTGAAACCAAATTTTTTTACTTTATCACAAATGGAGCCAGGAATCCAAGAGGATCAAAGACCTTCGAAGCCAAACTAAGAGCTGTACGTTTTGTCCACCTTGTCTCATTCTCAGCCAGCTCTACTAAAGATTTCCCATTGAAGGTAAACAAATCCTCTCCTTGCTGCCAAACAATGCCTAGCACCTTTGTGTCCATTGCCCACAACTCCTTAATACCAGAATCCTCAATACTTTCTGCTGCATCAGGTCCTACACAGGACTGACTCATAAGCTGTTGTAACTGAGAATGATTGGTCTGCCATTTTCTAAGCTCCATGCCAGCCTCCCTCATTATAGCTCTAGCCTCCATGAATATCTGTTTAGCCATTTCTGTATTATCCACGGAACACAGCAAATTATCAACATAAAAATTTTTCCTTATGTGTTCAATACTGTTAGGATAGACTTCAGAATAGTTCTTAAAATGGTACTGCATAGTAGCTGCCAAAGAAATGGACTAGAGCTGAGGCCAAACAACACTGATTCATTCTATATGCTTGAACCTTAGGTTCATTTTCCAACAAGTCTTTCGTATCCACCCACAGATACCTTACTACATCTCTGTCCTCTGGTTTTAACTTTATCCGCAAAAAGGCTTGCTTCACATCTGCAGTCAATGCTACTTGTTATTTATTTATTTATTGGGTTCAAAATCCCAGCTGAGCCGTGAACGGCCAAGTTCTAAAGGGCCAGTTCAACCTACAGCCCAAGTTAAGCTAAATTTAAAAACTTACGGACTTGAGGTCCTATTAGGTCCTACCTCAGGGTTGCTGACTCGATGTGGGCCTACCTTAGGCCTCAGTTGCATGAATTTAAGATAAAAACAAAAGGGGCACTATTTATGATCTTCTTTCTCAACCTTGCAACAACAACACAACCTGCACTATTGCACGATGCAACAATCTTGTATCTAAACAACCAAACTGAATTGCAAGAGAGCTCTCTATAAGACCACACCCTGTAAGTACGGCATTCCACAACGAGTAGAAAAGACGCGCAGCGCCCCAAAATGATGCCACAAGAGTGCCCAAACAATGATGCCACAAGAGCCCAAAAATGCTAGCTCTAAATTAAGTGAATTTTTCACTAACCTTACAATTATGAGATGGATATATATATACACCTTAACTTAATATATACAAGCAATGCTGCATCAATCAGCTTAGTCATCATATCGCCTTGGGACAACAATGGTTCTTCCTCTTCTAGATTTTCTAACACTACTCTACCAAACCTGAATCTCAGTAACAAGGAAAATAAATCTGCATTTAAATTTGGCCCAGCATCCAAACAGTCATTCAAGGACACACCACCTTTGTCCTTGGCTGAACCATCAAAAACTACCCTCAGTTTGGTGGTAGTTTTGTCTCGACGTACCACTGCATGGTGTGGCAGATAATGTGCCTCCTGGCTCACCAGCTCACCTTGCACCCTTTCAGCATAGCCCTCCTTCACGTAGCTTAGGATGGCCTCATTGTATTCAACTAACAACTCCTCTTTTTTCTTAGCCTGTGCAATGAAGTCTCCAACCTCCTATTAGCTAGCTTAAGGTTTGAACTGGGTTTACAAGAATCCTTCCAAGGGAGGCCAACTTCATAGCAACCATCTCTAAACCCAATCCCTTTTTCAAATTGTTCTAAAACATCACTGTTCACTGTACTCGCCTGCTTCTCCTGTTTGTCCTTTATGACAATGGATTCAAGTTCCCAAAAAGCTTACAAATGCCTTTCCAAACCATGGCTGTTCTCCTCAATCTTAACAAAAAGAGCTTTAACCTCCATTTCATTGCAATAGCTACCATGTAGCATCCAGCCTAGCTTACTTCCAATAACTACCGGACCTCGAGATGTGCGGACAATATTACCACTGAGGAAGTCCCAATAATAGTCAGCTATAATCAAAAGACTAATATCTTCTGTTCCTTCAAACTTATTATTGCCCATATTAATTCCTTTAACTTGCAATTCTTGGACACATGCCATATCTAAACAAATAGTGACTGGAGCACAAAGTTCCTCAATCTCTACAGCTTGAACCTTGATAGTGGGACTTTGTGGTAACAACCCCTTAACCAGAACTTCTACCTTCTTAAATTTGGTTCGGTTTTGAACGGAACCCCCAAACCCAGAAATTCTTAAATTTTCCCTCTTAAGTTCTTTAAACTTCAATTTTCTGGAAATTCTGGGTCTTAATAAAGCTACACTGGCTACCACTATCAAACAACACTCTTACAGTAGCTTCTCCATCATTCCCAATTAATAATGCTGCAGCTGTTTGCAATAATTCCCCTTTACTTTTACTTCCTTTCATAGTAGTGGCATGTGCCACTGATGTCTCTACAGTACTTCGGGGGTAAGCCTACTAGGAGTGTTTTCACACAATAATGGCTGATGCCGGCCATGGCATTTTTTGCACAAAATTTTAAACTTACAAAACCTTGCTCTGTGACCCTTCAAAAAACATTTAAAACATGCTGTGGACCTAGTTAACCGTCCTTTCTCTCTTCAACAAGTAAAGCCTCAGCCACCTCACATTTATATGACTTGTGGTTGCCTTCGCAAAATATGCATTCCTTGATTCCCTTTAATTTATTCTCAGAGGATGCATGTAGAGCTGACAATGTACCTGGGCTATTCCTTTTTGTAGAAACTTTGGTGCTGTGCCTGCCTTTGTCTCCTTGTTTAACATCTCACTGTGCAAACTCAATTCCCTCTCGTCTTGCTAATTCCGTGCCTAAAAGACTTAACATCTGCTGAAGGGGGATGTACACATGTTCCGTAGAGTGTCCCCTACTTAATTCAAGCAAAATTGAGCTAGGCAATTTAGACTCCAGTATAGTGACCAACATTATACCTTACCTTTCCATCCCTACACCCAAGTTGTCCAGGGACCTAGTTCTAACTTCAAATTCATCATATAACTGCCGTAACTCCTTGACACTATTGAGATTATTAACAGGAGGTATAACTAAAAGTTCGCGGAGGTGACTTTTAATTAAGATCTCTGGCTTACCAAACTGTTTCTTTAATATATCCCAAGCCACATTATAATTACCCTCTGTTAATGCTAATCCTGCTATTGTCTTTGCTGCCTCCCCTTCCAAGAGGGGCTGCAAATAATTAAACTTCTCCACCGCACTTAACACTTGACTAGAATCAACTGCTGATTGAAAACTGTCTGCCCATCCTTGCCATTCCTGAATACTCCCAGAAAATGTTTTGAGTACAAGCCTCGGTAATTGAACTGCAGATCTGTTAACCTTAACTTCACAAACACCATTTGTTGAGGGTTGTGTTTCATGGATCTAGAACAATTGCGTTCTGGTCAAGTGCGTCCCGGACAAATGCGTCCCGGTCATTGGCGTCCCCGGACAATTGCGTCCCGGACAATTGCGCACTTCTCCAACTTCTATATGAAGTTTATTTATTAGAGAAGTGAATAGAAAGTTAGTATCGGAATTTCAAATATACTTTTCATTTTAACCTATTAAACTTGTTATATGTTCATAAGTTCTGTTCGAAACTGTTCTCTAAAACTTTAACCATCGTCAGCAACATCATTGTCAAATTTTATGGGTTACGTCCACTTAAGATAAAATTAGTTTCGTTAGTTTTAACGAAAATATCACAACTTAACCTAACCAATCGTCAAGGGCATACAGTTGACCTAACTGGGCATTCAATTAATCTAACAGGGCATTATATCCCATACAAAATTACAATAACAAACATACTCGTCCCTCGTCATTGGCGTCCCTGGACAGTTGCGTAGGTGAAGTCACAATGAACTTTCTAGTCACTTCTCTAATAAATAAACTTCATATAGTAGTTGGGGAAGTGCGCAATTGTCCGTGGACGAAATAAAACCGGACGCAATTGTCCAGGGACGCACTTGACCAGGACGCAATTGTCCTGTCACCGTGTTTCATTATTAGACCTGGTCTCTAACTGTACTGAGCTGCTAAACTCTTTTGCTCTGTGGCATACTTTAATTATGTCATCAATAATCTCTTCAAAGTAATTATGTTATTTTCTATTTCAGCCTCTTCTATAAGACCTCAATTTTAACATTTACCTCGCTTAGAGCAACCTTTTTAGTTTCTAATATGGAAAGCTGCGCAGTCACTAAGCTTAAATCCTCTTGCTCTATGGCAGAATCTATAGTGGCAATGACATTTGTAATTAGACCTTTGTAGGCGCTTCTCCTTTTTCTAAACTTGTTCAATTCAGCTGCACACATCTTCAATGCAAACAACAATTGGGCTCAATGCCAAATAAGCTGAATTGGCAAAAATACTTAACCAAACTGATCAAACTCAAATTTTGCTTTTTTCAAATAAACTGAATTGCTTGGTTGGGGTATTGACCAACCACCAGTATGGAATACCAAATTTTCCACCCAAGTAACTGGCGCACTGAAGTCTGCAACCTTCGCCTACAAACAATAAACCAAAATTAACCAAACCGGTAAAAATGTAGGCCCAAAACAACGACAGACTAGCGGCCAAGTTTCGCAATTGGGCGACCAAACTTTCTACCCTGGGACCTTAACTCAATTATGCTCAACCCGTCCAGGCCTAACTTGGGCTACAATTTGCACAGTCAGAACTTTGCCGAAAAATAGTCACTGACTCAGTCTTGGGCTAGAATCTGGTTTCGAAGGACCATGTTATATTTTATTTTATTGGGTTCAGAATCCCAGCTGAGCCGTGAACGGCCAAGCTCTGAAGGGCCAGTTTAACCTACAGCCCAAGTTAAGCTAGACTAAAACTTACGGACTTGGAGATCCTATTAGGTCCTACTTCAGGGTTGCTGACTCGATGTGGGCCTACCTTAGGCCTCATTTGCATAAAATTAAGATAAAAAACAAAAGGGGCACTATTTATGGTCTTCTTTCTAAACCTTGCAACAACACACAACCTGCACCATTGCACGATGCAACAATCTTGTATCTAAACAACCAAACTGAATTGCAAGAGAGCTCTCTATAAGACCACGCCCTGTTAAGTGCCGCATTCAACAAACGAGTAGGAAGGACGCGCAATGCCCCCAAAAAATGATGCCACGAGAGCCCAAAAATGCTAGCTCTAAATTAAGTGAATTTGTCACTAACCTTACAATTATGAGATGGATATATATACACCTTAACTTAATATACAGGGTGTTTCAGGAGGAAAGGTCAATACTTCAGGAGGCGATAGTATCGGTCATTGTGAGAAAAAAAGTTCATATGAACATGTGTCTAATTCTGAATGGTTACGGAGATAGCGCTGTTGAATCTACAAATACAAAAGCATTGTTAATGGTAATCAAGAAAGAAAAACCAATTACTGTTTCTAACATTTAATGTTTAAACATTGGCATTTTGAATGGTTATCTGATACCATTCAAAATGCCAATGTTTAGAAATGACAAATTTGTTACAGTTTATAATACGTTTTCGAAAATCTCACCGTCATCTTCAATGCGCTTTGCAACTCGTGTGCGAAGATCGCGTGTTGTTCGTCGGAGCTGATCTTAACGTTCCTTTAAGCGGGCAGCAGCATCTAAAATGCGCGCGAGCAATTCGTCACGTGTATCCACCTTTCTTTTGTAAACTTGACTTTTCATCCATCCCCACAAACAATAATCTAACGGAGAGAGATCTCGAGACCTTGGTGGCCATTGAATGGGACCACCGCGGCCGATCCATCGACCAGGGAAGTTTGATTTAGGTATTGCATCACCAGACGGGTAGAATGTGGAGGAGCTCCATCATGCTGAAAGTACATACCAGCGCGTGTAGCCAAAGGAACATCCTTCAATAGTCCTGGCAATTAATTTTGCAGAAATTCTAGGTAACTTTGTCCTGTAAGACAATTCTCTAAAGTAACAGGGCCAATCAGCTGATCATCGATGATACCGCACCACACATTGGCAGAGAAGCGATGTTGAAAATTTGTTTCCACAGTGGCATTTGGATTTTCGTCTGACCACCGATGAGAGTTACGAGTGTTGTTGATACCGTCACGGGTGAAAGTAGCTACATCGGTGAACAGTATTAATCGAAGCAATTGGCGATTAGCATTTACCCAATGACAAAATTCCAGTCGCATGGCAGCGTCTCCTGGTTGAAGGTGTTGTACACGCTGTACATGATATGGATGCAAGCCTTCCTCACGTAATGTTCGCCATACTCTTGTGTGTGGTACACCGAGACGTGTAGAAATTCTTCGTGAACTAGCAGTAGGACTACGTTCTACCAACTGAAGAATGTTTTCCACTTCATCCACATCTTGTTGACCTTCACGTTCAGATGAAACATGAGCGCTGGGAAGTGTACCAATCTCACGCAGTGTTGAAAACCCTGGTAAACACTCTTCGATAGGGAATTCTGCGGTTCGAAAACCGTCGACGATATTCTGCAACAGCAGCTGTTGCACTTCCATCGCAAAAACCGTAGACATACACCATACCTGCATATTCGGCATGTTTGAAGGTGTATGGCATTCTTAACACTGCTTCAAACACCAAACAATGTCACTCACAACAGTCAGCTGTCGATTGGCTTATGTTACATGCTTACATTATAGCTTACATGGTTCAAGGTTATAGGGGAGGGAAGGGGGAGGAAGAGCTGCGCGCGCATCAGATAAAAACAGCTCTATCTCCGTAACCATTCAAAATTAGACATGTTCATATGAACTTTTTTTGTCACAATGACCGATACTATCACCTCCCGAAGTATTGACCTTTCCTCCTGAAACACCCTGTATACAAGCAATGCTGCATCAATCAGCTTAGTCATCATATCGCCTTGGGACAACAATGGCTCTTCCTCTTCTAGATTTTCTAACAACTGTAAAGACTGTATAGAGTATTTGAATGTACACCCATTCAGGGTCTCCCATTTAAAGGTGTCTATGAGGCAAGTGAACAGAATGAGTCTGTCATACATCACAGTGCTATGGGGGGCACCGCTCAGCAGAGAAATCTCTTTAAATGGGGGGTATAAAGACAGAGAGTATCCCCTAACCCGAGATGCTGCCTTGGGTTATTACTCTGTGTGGGTGATAAGATTTACCCAAATAAACTATATATATATATATGTATATGTGGGAAGGGTTCACAAACCTCTTCTCCACACCATTACCAGTTCCAGCAAAACGTCATTACCAAATACCGCTTTCAGTCATTAATTTAGCTATTTTATTCTTAAAAGTCTCCAAAGTATGGGAACTCACAACTTCTTCATCTAAGCTATTCCAGAATTTTACTATTCTATTTGAAAAACTATGTTGTACTAACGGTGATTTACATCTTTGCTCAAAAAGCTTAAAGCTATGGCCTCATGTCCTATCATTGTGATCCTTTGTAGAAAGAGAGTGGAAGTCTATATTATCTAACTCATTTATTATTTTATATACTTCTATCATTTCACCTCGTAACCTTCTTCGCTTTAGGGAAAACATGTTTAGGTGCTCCAATCTCTCTTTGTAACTAAGGTATCTAAGGCATGGTATCATCCTTGTGGTTCTCTTTTGTACTTTTTCTAGTCTGTCTTTGTCTTGCTCTAAATCAGAACTACTGAACTGGATGCAATACTCAAGAAGAGGCCTCACGTATGAAGTGTGGAGCCTACTTATAATTTCTGGTGATTTATATTCTATATGTTTCTGCATTAGCCTTATTTCTAATTTCAATACAATGAGTTGTAGGTTTAAGATCATGATTCACAATGACACACAAATATCTCTCTCCTTTTTTTTCTTATTTATCCAACTTCCATCCATGTTATACTCAAATTCTGGATTGTCATGACCAACATGCATAAATTTACACTTTTCCACATTAAATTTCATCTCTCATCTATCTGCCCAAGCAACTACTTTATCAATGTCCTTTTTCATTTTCATGGCACCTGTTAAAGATCTTACATTTTGTCCCAATTTTGTATCATCTGCAAATATTGAGGTTTTACTATTTAGACCCCTTTCCAAGTCATTAATATAAATAATAAAAAGTAGATGTCCAAGTACTGACCCCTGTGGGACTCCACTCAGAACAAGGCTCCATGTAGACCTAGTCCCATTTAACTGGACTCTCTGTTCTCGTTCTCTAAGCCATTCTTCAATCCAGTTTGCTACTGTTCCTTTTATTCCATGAGCTCTAACTTTAACAAGCAACCGCTTATGAGGAACTGTATCAAAAGCTTTGGCAAAATCCAAGTACACAATATCTGCAGATTCTTTTTTATTCAGATGCTTTAACATACTATCATAAAACTCAATTAAGTTTGTCAAACATGACCTGCCATTTCGAAAGCCATGTTGGCTATTACTAATTAATCCTTCTTCTTCTAAGAATATTGTAATTTTGTCTCTGATGACACTTTCAAGTAATTTGCAAATAATAGAAGTTAAACTAATTGGTCTATAATTTTTAATTAGGTTTTTGTTTCCTTTTCTGAAAAGTGGGACTACTGTACATTTGCCTTTTTCCAGTCTTCTGGAACTTCGCTGTTAATCAATGAAAGGTTGAAAAGTATTTCAAGTGCTTGGGCTATGCTATATTTTGCTTCCTTTACTATTTTAGGATAAATTTCATCAGGTCCTGGTGACTTATCTATGTTTAGCCTGTCAATTGCTCTCAAAATATCCACTTCCTCAAAATATATATGATTTATTTCTCTCTGTGTTACTAACGTAAAATCTGGAATTTTATTTACAGTTTCCTTTGTAAAAACTGAGCAGAAATATCTATTTAGCTCCTAAACAATTTCAAAATCTTCAATAATTTTGTTGTCAGCATGAAGGGGTCCAATTTTTTTTATTAGATTTATTTTTCAAGTTGAAATAACTAACGAACTTTTGGGGATTTCCTTTACAATTTTTGGCTAAGTTCCTCTCTAAATTGCGTTTACGAACTCTTATAAGTTTCTTGCTTTCTTGTCTCTTATTTTTATAGATTTCAAGGTTCCTTTCATTTTGAGTTCTCTTAAATTTGCTGAAGGCCTTTCTCTTATCTCTTATTCCTTTCTTAATAGACAGATTTATCCAGGGTTCTCTGTTATTTCTGATTCTTATTTTATGCTAAGGAATATATTTACTTTGAACATCTTTTATTTTATTTTTTAACTTTTCCCATACATAGTGTGTAGATTTACTTTAATTAAATATATCTTTTGGTTGAAGCTCAAAAATCTCCGCCCAATTTATACAGTTTAACTCATTAACTAGTTCAGTCATATTTCCATTTTTAAAGTCAGGAATTTCAGCTGCATTTTTAGTATACTTTGAGTCATATTTCACCTTGAATCTTACTATAAAATGATCGCTTGAACCCAGTGTTTCAAAGACTGATATGTTATATATAGACAGCAGTATTTGTTAATAATAAATCTAAAATTGCATTCTCTCTGGTTGGTTCTTTAATTAACTGATTTAGACCATTTTCTACAGTACAATCAAGGTGCTTGTAATGTTACCCAATTTATGTATCTATAGTTAAAATCTCCAACAATAATTACATCATTTGAACCTACCTTATTTATTTCCTTAATAATTTCATTTTCTACATATCGATTCTCCTCTCTTGTTTTGGGATTTCTCTAATTGAACATCCTTCTGGTGGCCTATATATACCACCTATTTTAATTTTTTACCATTTTTATTTTTGATTTCTATCCATACTGACTCAACTATTTCACTTTCTTGTATTGAATTTATCTCTATTGGAGACAAATTTGACTTTGCATAAAT
Organism: Bathynomus jamesi; assembly: GCA_023014485.1. Classification (NCBI taxonomy): domain Eukaryota; kingdom Metazoa; phylum Arthropoda; class Malacostraca; order Isopoda; family Cirolanidae; genus Bathynomus; species Bathynomus jamesi. The sequence continues at coordinate 53,525 of JAJOZX010015603.1, read as the reverse complement.
AAATACTCCACTACCTTCAAAATGTTTACGCTCAAAATAAAAGAGTTCATAGCCATTTAATTCGTAGGTAATAATATTATTTCGCACTTAATTGATTATTTGGTACACTGCTAAATTTTGTCTACGTCTCAGTTATGATCATGATATCTGGTTTTTCAATTTCAACGTATGTTTTAAATTCATCTATCTTATCTCTGATGCTTCGTGCATTTACATAAAATAATGAAAGAGAACCTGCAACATTTTCTTTAATTTTGGATCTATTAATTACACTGGTCAACACTCATTTATTGCCAATCATATTAGAGTGATTTTGGGGTAACTTTGTGGTGCTGATTCCGAATATGACATTGGTTTTGCTAGATTGGCTCTAATTTATGAGATAATTGGTACCCATTGAAACACGTAAAAATGCAAAAAATTTAATGTTCAGGCGGAGCCTACTTACTGGTTGGGTGGCCGATGACTTATATACTGAGGGGAATATTCTAGAATGATCGCGGAGTAAACACTAAGAATATTCGCGTGTCTCACCATCTAGAATGTTCCGGTAGTTTCCCATATGCACGCGTTATGGTTACGTTTCCTATTAATTGAGGGTATTCATTATCTCAAGAACTAGAGCCAAATCGGAAAAACTACTTTCATTTTGGAATTCAGCAACCCCAAAATACCCTAAATTCGTACGAATTTCCTTGGCAACGAAAAAAAAAAGTTTTTTTTGACCTGTGTTATCAGCTGACTTTGGTCTTTGGACTTTGCCATCTTTAATTTTGTTTCTCTAATTTTTACTCCATTTATTTGTTTCTGACAGTTGTCATTATTATTTTGAGATATTTTATTCAGTGAAGTACCATTTGTTAGTCAATGGGACATACCCAGGTTTTTTAAATTTTCATTTTGGATTTCCGTTAAAAAAAATTTACAGAGTACATCTTTACCTCTTGTATTAAGATGAACCCCATCTTTATTATACAATTCTCTTTTCCAATAAAATTTGTTCCATAGATCAATATATGTTACACCTACTTGTTTACAGAATTCTTTGAGTCTATTATTTATGCTAAAAGCCCTAGAGAACCATTTATTACTTTCACTCATCCTTGGAATAATACCTGTAATAAATGACTTATGCCTACCTTCTTTTAATTTTACCAAGATTTCATTATAGCTTTTTAAGATTTCATCTGATGGCTTAAGCATTACGTCATTACCTCCAGCGTGAATAACTACATTTTTTGGAGAAACTAAATCAGTACCCGATCAATGGTTGCACCAGGATAGCAATAAACTATGCTTCATTTTGGTAACATAGTTCCTAGGCCTCTGACTTGGGAATCTCCAATTACAGAAACTTTTCCTACATTGCTTGGGTTTAACTTGAAACTTTTATTACTATTGAATTGAGTTTCCCTATATTGATTATGTTCTTCATCATTTATAGAAAATGAATGAAATCTATTTGTTAATTCTGTTAAAACATTTTAATTTGGTTTTAAAATCCTGGGTTTCCAGGTTTTCTTTGGCTTTTCCCACTCATTTGGCCTATTTTGCGTTGACCTAGGCCCAACTAAAACATTGGGTTCAGGCTGTTTCTGAGTTTCAGCCTCATTTACAGTATTAGGCCCAGGCCTAGGCCAAACTTGAACTGCAATATCTCTATAAGTTGGTCTGGCCTCTCCTTCACTAATAGACCCTCTGGCTTATTAAAATTTTTTATTACAGTACTACACTTGTTACAAAACCACATCAAGTTGACAGTAAGCTTAGAAGCAGCATTTATACCTTTATATATATCATTTGTAAGGCCTTTGCAGCTTACGTGATACCAGTCATCACATCTATCACATGCAATAGCTCTATCATTACTCTTCATTTCCTTTTTACAAACTCTACAGTCACTGTCAAAACCCATTTTTGTAGGGTAGGCTATGTTGCTAAGTTAGGTCCCAGGCCTAAGGATCTTGCTGACTCACCGACTTTGATACTATCAAGTTAACTCACCTGGTTAGCTCCTCTGACACAGGTAGGTACTACCAGAGTGAACACTCAACGGAGGAACAGAGCGAGCCCACATCTGCAGATACGCCAGTCAACAATATTAGACAAAGTGAGAGAATAAAAATTATAGGAAAGACTGGAAAGTGTACCCTAAGCAGAATTTAGGAAAACAGCAGTGACAAGATCACGAGTACCGGCACTCATACAAATTCAAAACGTTTGGAGCCAAGAGCCCTCTGGAGTCCCCTTTTAAACTCACTTAAGGTAGGTGACATCACCACACTCTCAGGCAAAGAATTCCACAGCTCCACACACCTAATACCAAAGAAACGCCCCCTGCACTCAATGGAAGAAAATCTGTGTGCTAGTTTTAAACCATGGCCCCGAGTACCCACTTGCGGAGCAAGAACAAGGAGGGCATCCAAAAGAATCTGATTGCTGACATGAAAAAGCTTCCAACACTTTATCATGTCAGCTCTCAACAGTCTCCCCCTTACTGAGAATACACCCAGTCTACTAAGCCGAGTGGCATAGTCAAGGTCTTCCATACCATCTATGCACTTGGTCCACCTACGCTGTACTGCTTCGAGAATTTGCAAGTCACCAGTATACCCCGTGAACCACACACAAGATGAAAACTCCAGAAGAAGCCTCACATGAGTCATATATAGGGTCATCATGAACTCGGGAGACCTACATACAGTCGATCTCAACAGATTAAAGGCAAGCCCGCCTGCCTTGTTCACTATGCCCTGCACATGATGGTGGAAGCGCAAAGTGGTATCCACCATGACTCCCAAATCAGCATGTGAGTCAGCAAATCGGATCGGGGTATCACCAAGGTAATACTGAGAATAAGGACCCAACTCGCTCCAATCAAATCCTCCCCGCTGGAATCGAAGAACCACACATTTACTTGAGTTCATAGACAGTCCCAGGATTGAGCAGTCTGAGACAGGGTATTAATGTCCCTTTGACAAGTCGATACATCCCTCAGCATCCTGCTAGAGTAGAATGATTGATCTTGAGATATATCTTCAGATCATCTGCAAAAATCTTAAATTGAGAGGATATATTAAAAGGTACACAATTTACATAAATAAGAAAGAATATAGGACCCAGAACGGATCCCTGCGAGACTCCACTCAAGATATCTCTGAAGCGACTTCTGACTCCAGAAACAGACACACACATTGATCTGTGGATCAAGAAGTTGTGAATCCACTCCAGCAACACTCCCCCAATACCCAACTGTCTGAGCTTATCCATTAGTACAAAATGGCAGATAACATCAAATGCCTTTGAGAAGTCAAACAATATAAGATCGACCACATACTGAGACTCTAACCATGCAGTTACATCGTTATAAGTCAACAAGAGCTGGTCCTCTACCGACCTCCCAGAACGAAATCCATACTGGTGTTCTGAAAGTAAATTGTTAATTTCGAGGTAAGCATATAGGTGATTCACTATGATACGCTCCAGAGACTTGCAACTGTTAGAAAATCTAGAAGAGGAAGAACCATTGTTGTCCCAAGGCGATATGATGACTAAGCTGATTGATGCAGCATTGCTTGTATATATTAAGTTAAGGTGTATATATATCCATCTCATAATTGTAAGGTTAGTGAAAAATTAACTTAATTTAGAGCTAGCATTTTTGAGCTCTTATGGCATCATTGTTTGGTCACACTGTTGGCATCATTTTGGGGCGCTGCGCGTTCTTTCTACTCGTTTGTGGGATGTCGTACGTACAGGGTGTGGTCTGTTAGAGAGCTCTCTTGCAATTCAGTTTGGTTGTTTAGATACAAGATTGTTGCATCGTGCAATAGTCCAGGTTGCGTTGTTGTTGCAAGGTTGAGAAAGAAGACCATAAATAGTACCCCTTTTGTTTATATTAAATTCATGTAATAAAGGTCTAAGGTAGGCCCGCATCGAGTCAGCAACCCTGAGGTAGGACCTAATAGGATCTCAAATCCGTAAGTTTTAATTTTAGCTTAACTTGGGCTGTAGGTAGCACTGGCCCTTTAGAATTTGGCCGTTCACGGCTCAGCTGGGATTTTGAACCCAACAAATAAATAAATTAACAGCAACAGACCGGTGTCAGCCTGATGGGGCGGCAGTTCAGTGGATCATATCTTGAACCCTTCTTGAATATGGGAACCACCGCTGCCTCAGTCTAGAGGTCCGGTAAGGTCGAGATATCGAGGCTCTTCCTAAAAATTAGGTACAAAGGGTAAGAGAGAGTTTGAGCACGAGACTTCAACAATTGAGGGTGAAGGCCATCGAGCCCCATGCTTGAATTTCCATCCAGATTAGTCAAAACAGAGTGCACAGTCCGGACTGAAAACTTAACATTGACCAGATTACCATTGAAAATATGATGAGGGGTCGGATTTGGAGGATCATTATTATTATAAACACCAAGGAATGAAGACTTCAGCAAAAGACTCCGCCATGGCCAAAGGGTCACCTGTAATTACACCAGAATGCAATCTCAAAGGACCAACACCTGGTTGTCCAACTTTTTTACTCCTAATATATGAGTGTAGTAGTTTAGGGTCCGTTTTAAATCTAGCTAACAAAGCACCCTCGAATTCCTGCTGAGCTGTCAAAAAGAAATTCCTGTAAGCAAAATTTATATTGTTAAAGTCTGCCAGAGCTGACACTGCCACAAGAAACCGTCTACCATATAGGACACGAAGTTCCTTGTAGTTTTGCCAGGCCCTACTTCTGCGCACCAGCGCCAATGGTGGTCTACTCAGTCTGGCATGAGATAGTTTTTTCTGAAATATGGGGATAAATTGATCACTTAGTGGAAATATAATATCAAGAAATCTGGAGAACATCCCCTGCACGCCAAGGTACCGAAACTCGTAATCCCAATCAATCACTGAAAGATGTTGTGAAATTCTAAGTAATTTCCCCAGTGCCAAGCATATTTGCAGGGTTGAGAAGTGCCATCTTGGGTTGTAAACTGAAATATATATTCAAACATTACAGGTGAATGGCCACAATGGGGAAATGGGGGAAGCACAGAAACCGAACCTACACGGTCATCTTCCGTGGTCAGAACAAAATCTAAGGTGTTCCCAGACACAGTGAATGTTGGATCAACAACCCACTGTGTCAACCCCAATACATCAAAACAGTCAACAAAAAGCATATCATTTGCAGTGCTGTGGCCTCTATCAAGAGAAGACCAGTTTACAGAAGGCAAGTTGAAGTCACCCAGAATTATGACCAGGCGCAGACTGGTTCAAAAATTTCCACCGGCCAGGTGTCACTGAGAGGGTCCCCAAAAAGCTTCAGTAAATTCTGCCCCCAAAAAAGTGTTTATGGATGTTTTAAAAATCCAGTCAGTTTGTCATGACCTGTAAATCCCCGCGAGTTTTTAATATAATTTTGAACTCAACCAAAATCAAATCTAATTAATACGCAGTCAGGGAATGACGAGGTGTACTTCTGAATACACGAAAGTTCTTGGAATCATTTTTCTTTTTCCTTGTGGGTTTGCATTATACCGGGTGTACATAAAGTCAGGATCTATTTTTGTGAAGCACTTGGAAATTATATGGAATTCAATCATAAAATGATAAAGTGGTAACATTTATTAAATAATTAAGAGTAGTATTCGACGTGACGCCCATCAGTATCCCTGCACAGCTCAAATCGTTCCGCAGCATTTCTAAACACATTCTGCAGCATTTGCGGGGTTATGTTATCTGCAGCAGTTCGTATACGTGTACGTAAGTTTTCAAGACTCGTAATCTTCGTCTGATAGACGTGCGATTTGATAAAGCCCCATGCAAAGAAATCTAAAGGGGTTAAATCTGGTGATCTCGCTGGCCAAGGTCTGTTGCTTCCGCGTCCGATCCAGCGATTTGGAAAATGTCCATTTAGATAATCCTGAACAATTTTGGCATAGTGACAAGGAGCATCATCATGTTGATAGACGATGGGGATAGGATTGTTAGTACCGTTGTCTATCAACAGGATGGTGCTCCTTGTCACTATGCCAAAATTGTTCAGGATTATCTAAATGGACGTTTTCCAAATCGCTGGATCGGACGCGGAAGCAACAGACCTTGGCCAGCGAGATCACCAGATTTAATCCCTTTAGATTTCTTTGCATGGGGCTTTATCAAATCGCACGTCTATCAGACGAAGATTACGAGTCTTGAAAACTTACGTACACGTATACGAACTGCTGCAGATAACATAACCCCGCAAATGCTGCAGAATGTGTTTAGAAATGCTGCGGAACGATGTGAGCTGTGCAGGGATACTGATGGGCGTCACGTCGAATCCTACTCTTAATTATTTAATAAATGTTACCACTTTATCATTTTATGATTGAATTCCATATAATTTCCAAGTGCTTCACAAAAATAGATCCTGACTTTATGTACACCCTGTATATATATATATATATATATATATATATATATATATATATATATATATATATATATATATATATATATACTGTTCATTACAATATGAAAGTTACTCATGAAAATCATAGAAAACGTTGAAGTAGAAGAAAGGTAATTATTCGTTTTTTAACCCAGTCTCTTTTTATAATGAGAGCAAACGTTTCTGGTCAATTTGGAGGTGCTCTGCACGAATCTGCCATCCGTTTCCTGTGCAAATGCGTAGTTTTTGAGATATCGTCATCTCGAAACTACGCATTTGCACCGGAAACGGATGGCAGATTCGTGCAAAACACCTCAAAATCGACCAGAAAAATTTGCATTCGTGCTAAACACAACCTAACCTAACTTAACCTAACCTAACTTAACCTAACCAGTCACCTTATTTTGGAGGATAATACCCATATTCCTTTCACTCTTCGTCCACGATCAAATTTAGTACGGCCAAAATGCGACTCGTCAATTTCAACAATCGCGCCCTCGCCCCCAATTGGTTTCTGATTGTCCATCCACTTTTCACACACTTCACCACAAAAAGATTTCCAGTTAACAATGGACTCACTGCCTAGTTTTATAACTTTCTCGGCATAACGTTGTGAAAAATATTTTCGCAAATAAATATTTATGAACCGGAGGTTTTTATTCACCGAGAAGTTGCAATGTTCCAGCCATGTGCCCTTAAAGATAGAAACAGTAAATCCACACTCACGCTTATTTTTTGGATTTTTTTTTTACGGCACCTAAACACCTTCGAGTCTTGTCTTAAAATACAGGCAGTATTACATTTAAGGCAAATCACGGATGTCGGAATTATGCCGTGATTGGAAAAAAATCTAAACTTTTATCTTCATCGAGGCCAACAAGGCGGATTAGGTCTTCAAAATCAAGTTCACAAGATTGACACGTCATAACAGTAGAACGAAAATCACCACACTAACAAAAAACAGAAAGAAGTAGGCAAACAAGAAAAGTAGCCAAAAAAGCCAAGAAAAATCTCCAAAAAAGTCCAAAAAAGGTAGCCAAAATAAACAAACCCACCGAAATTTATATACATACATATTAGAAAGTAGAAAATTTTTTTTTTAAAAAAGTACATTTTATACAAATTTGCACAAGATAATATATATATATTTTCTTATTCAGTTTTGATTGGTTATTCAATATAACTTATATATTGCTGTTATAGCTGGGTGTGACTGGGTCAAAAAACGAATATTAACCGAAAGAGACTTTTTTTCAATCCCAAACTAAACTGTCACTTACTTAAACTATTACAGAGGGGCCCATTATCAACAGTAGGCCCCAGGCCTTTCTTCTTTTAGATACGCCTCTGATAATAATAATATATATATTTATAAAGCGCACAATATCAATGAATAACGTTTTCAAAAGCGTTTAGAAAAAAGGTATATGAGGAAATTATTGGGGGTGTTGATTGTAGGTTTGGGTATGCAGGTTCTTGGGATCTAGGCTGAACTGGCTGGGACCTGCTGGCCTTTATTCAGCTCCTAAGATATGTATGTGTTTGAAGCTTAAAAAAATAAAAAATTAACAATTACTTAAATAAAAATTCCGTAAATTACTCACGTTATAAAGACCAAGAGCAAAAAATCGGCGCGCCAGCACAAATGCAACACCGCTTAAAAAATATTTACTTTATTTACTTAATTTTATTTTTCGCGCCAAAAAAGTGTCCTTGCTGATTGGTTATACTAGAAATCTCAGAAATGCGTTTGGCAACATAGCGATTTTTAACATATTTATTTAATTAATTTTCAACAAATAAAATAAATATATTATAATAAATTTATTTAATTAAAAATTTATTTAAACGGACATAATTTATCAACGAATAAACTAAAGTTAATAATCCTAAACAATTTAAATATCAATTATTTTACTAGTATTAAAAAAAGTGGAAAATTTTTAATGCCGTTTTGTCGCCAACGTACGTTGCCGTATTGGCACTTTTTTTTTTACCCCTGTGAACACCCTGAGGTCTTATATAGTAATACGTCGAACAAATTTAGGGCCTCCAACGGAAAGGGCCCACCGGCCACTGGCCGGTGGGCCAGCCCGCGCCTGATTATGACTTCCTTGCCAATACAAAATCCCTTCAAGAAATTCACCAGTAATAAATTACCCTCTGGAACGTTAGAAGGTGGGCGATAAACAATGATTACATAGAGTTGAAAATCAATCAAATGGATTACATGAACATTGCCGGGAATGCCCTGGGGAGCAGTATTTCGCCTGTTAGTATTATCTCGCCGAGTCCTAAGGTCCTGTCTCTGTTTTATAAGTTAGATCCTATGCAAATAAATGGCCCTCAGGTTAGGGTGGTTCTTCAGATCCTTGGCACATCCCAACAACTCCCTCCTATCAACCTCACTCAGAACTTTACATCGGTACATACCGTTTTGACCTATGGGCTTAATTTCATCAAAAATAAATATCACGCTTGAGCATTCTGAGTGCGACCTGTTGGAGCTTTGTTTTGATTTAATCCACTCCACCAGCCCCAAACCCCCTAACGACAACAGAATCTTTCCTTTTTCTCTGCTCTTCTATTTCACGCACTTCCTCCCTGATCATAACTCTCATCACCTCATCCCGCTCTCGAGGAAGTGTTAGAAAATCTAGAAGAGGAAGAACCATTGTTGTCCCAAGGCGATATGATGACTAAGTTGATTGATGCAGCATTGCTTGTATATATTAAGTTAAGGTGTATATATATCCATCTCATAATTGTAAGGTTAGTAAAAATTAACTTAATTTAGAGCTAGCATTTTTTAGCTCTTGTGGCATCATTGTTTGGTCACACTGTTGGCATCATTTTGGGGCGCTGCGCGTTCTTTCTACTCGTTTGTGGGATGTCGTACGTACAGGGTGTGGTCTGTTAGAGAGCTCTCTTGCAATTCAGTTTGGTTGTTTAGATACAAGATTGTTGCATCGTGCAATAGTCCAGGTTGCGTTGTTGTTGCAAGGTTGAGAAAGAAGACCATAAATAGTACCCCTTTTGTTTATATTAAATTCATGTAACAAAGGTCTAAGGTAGGCCCGCATCGAGTCAGCAACCCTGAGGTAGAACCTAATAGGATCTCAAATCCGTAAGTTTTAATTTTAGCTTAACTTGGGTTGTAGGTAGCACTGGCCCTTTAGAATTTGGCCGTTCACGGCTTAGCTGGGATTTTGAACCCAACAAATAAATAAATTAACATGGTCCTTCAGAACCGGATTCTACCCCAAAACTGAGTCAGTGACTATTTTTCGGCAAAGTTCTGATTGTGCAAATTGTAGCCCAAGTTAGGCCTAGACGGGTTGAGTATTATTGAATTAAGGTCCCAGGGTAGAAAGTTTGGTCGCCCAATTGCGAAACTTGGCCAGTCGTCTGTCGTTGTTTTTGGCCTACATTTTACCGGTTTGGTTAATTTTCGGTTATTATTGAATTAAGGTCCCAGGGTAGAAAGTTTGGTCGCCCAATTGCGAAACTTGGCCAGTCGTCTGTCGTCGTTTTTGGCCTACATTTTACTGGTTTGGTTAATTTTCGGTTATTATTGAATTAAGGTCCCAGGGTAGAAAGTTTGGTCGCCCAATTGCGAAACTTCGCCAGTCGTCTGTCGTCGTTTTGGCCTACATTTTACCGGTTTGGTTAATTTTGGGTTATTATTGAATTAAGGTCCCAGGGTAGAAAGTTTGGTCGCCCAATTGCTAAACTTGGCCAGTCGTCTGTCGTCGTTTTTGGCCTACATTTTACCGGTTTGGTTAATTTTGGGTTATTATTGAATTAAGGTCCCAGGGTAGAAAGTTTGGTTGCCCAATTGCTAAACTTGGCCAGTCGTCTGTCGTCGTGTTTGGCCTACATTTTACCGGTTTGGTTAATTTTGGGTTATTATTGAATTAAGGTCCCAGGGTAGAAAGTTTGGTTGCCCAATTGAGAAACTTGGCCAGTCGTCTGTCGTTGTTTTTGGCCTACATTTTACCGGTTTGGTTAATTTGGGTTATTATTGAATTAAGGTCCTGGGGTGGAAAATTTGGTATTCCATACTGGTGTTTGGTTAGTACCCCACCCAGTAATTCAGTTTATTTGAAAGTAAAATTTGCGTTTGATCAGTTTGGTTAAGTATTTCTGCCAATTCAGCTCATTTGGTATTGAGCCCAATTGTTGTTTGCATTGAAGATGAGTGCATCTGAATTGAACAAATTTATAAAAAGGAGAAGCGCCTACAAAGGTCTAATTACAAAGGTCATTGCCACTATAGATTCTGCCATAGAGCAAGAGGATTTACGCTTAGTGACTGCGCAGCTTTCCATATTAGAAACTAAAAAGGTTGCTCTAAGTGAGGTAAATGTTAAAACTGAGGCTTTACCCCTTGAGGAGAGAAAGGACAGGGTAACTAAGTCCACAGCATGTTTTAAATGTTTTTTGAAAGGTCATAGAGCAAGGTTTTGTAAGTTTAAAATTTTGTGCAAAAAATGTCATGGTAGGCATCAGCCATTATTGTGTGAAAACACTCCTAGTAGGCCTACCCCAGAAGTAGAGACATCAGTGGCACATGCCACTGCTATGCAAGGGAGTAAAAGTAAAGGGGGTATGGAAAACTGATGAGTGGGTAGTTGGGAGGTAACGAAAATGGTTCACTGAGTAGGTAGGTAGTTAATCTAACAATCATTAAATTCCTTTTATGTCAATAACTGGGTGGATGAAACCAATTGGTTGCTCACCAGAGTTATTCTCCACACTAGTATTTATATACTGTGTGGGAGGAGCGTGCTCGGTAATAAGGATACATTACCGCTCAACCAACCGAGGAATAAACCAAGACAACGCTGGTACAAGAAGCCCCGCGAAGAGGAGAACAAAGGGAGAACGAAAACGAAGAACGGGGCGAGAGGACGTACCAGCAAAGTGCGCTCTCGAAAACATAACCGGAGAAGGGAGACACTCCGATAACAAAAAGTAAGTGACTAATTGAGTTTTTACACCAAAGTTAATCTCATTAAATTAAGCTGGGTCAGACAAGTTAGGCCTACATTGTGGCCTAAGACCCAGCATCAACTCATAGCTTAACAAAGGTGAAGGTAGATTGCCCTAACCTAATTCTTGTGAGGAATCCTACTGTGGACCTCAATTTATCTGCCCGCTCTGGACCATTTCCGGAATCTCTAGGCTGACCCCTCTAGGCTAGACTTGATCTACTCTATAGTTAGACTGGAGATAAGGGGTGGGTTAATTGTGGACCAATTCATACAGAGCATTTTTCGCATTGGTGGTCCGTGTGTGGGGAATTTACAAACCTTAACCTTACTTAACAAAAATTGCAGAATTAGGCTAAATAGCCTAAGCTAATCAAGCCTAATTAGGTCTACAACCTAGGGCCTAACTAGGAAACATTTACATTAAAGGAGTCTCATTCTCTTATAAGCTTAGACCTGAGTGACATAAGTACTTGGGGGGGATTAAACCAAATTTAAACTTGACTCTTTTGTCTGTGCTCTCTCTTCTCTGGTAATTTCTTCTTGTCCATATTTCATTACGATCCCCAGTTAAACAACATTAGTGAACAAGCATTTAAAATGCATACAACTCCAAGCATCCAATTCTTCTTTTAAGGAAGAATCACTCAACAGATTTTTTCAACAGGCACATGCATTCCTTGCAATCTGTGTGTATATATATGTATATATACACTGTACTCTTTACATGTGCCACAAATACACTCAACCTATCTGAACATAAGCAAGGATTGCATGGGTTACTCAATGAGGGTCTTATGGCCTATCTTGGCCATGGGCCAAACAATGAGCCTTGGTCTTGTGGCCTACCTTGGCCATGGGCCAAACAATGAGCCTTGGTCTTGTGGCCTACCTTGGCCATGGGCCAAACAATGAGCCTTGGTCTTGTGGCCTACCTTGGCCATGGGCCAAACAATAAAGGTCTTATGGCCTACCTCAGCCATGGGCCAAAACAATTGAACCTTGGTCTTGTGGCTTATTGTGGCCATGGGCCAAACATTAAATGTCTTATGGCCTACCTTGGCCATGGGCTAAACATTGTCTTATGGCCTACCTTGGCCATAGGGAAAACTATTACAAGGGTCTTATGGCCTACCTTGGCCATAAGGAAAACTATTACAAGGGTCTTATGGCCTCCCTTGGCCAGAGACCAAACAATACAAAATAAGACCCAGACTGGATAAACCAAAGACTGTTCCCAGAGACCAACTAGCTACAGCCAAACAGACAAAACTTGATACTGTAGAATCAAATGTGACCAACTATAAAACACGAACACCTACATTACAGAACTTTAATGTAACTGCTGCCTCAACTTACACACCATATTGCAAATTTTGTGCAAGTAATGAACACAGTAGTACTGGGTGTGACAAATATTCAGATTTTAACCAAAGGGCTAAAAGATGTGAACAGTTGAACCTGTGTAAAAAGTGTACTGGCCAGGGACATTATAAGAAAGACTGTAAATCTAGGTTAAGATTCAAGTGTAAGTTTTGTAAAAGTTTACGACATGTCTCATCAATGTGTGATTCACCAAAGTGTCCAAAATAGTACTCAAACTCAAAAGATACCTCCCCCAAACAAAGGTAATCAAGAAAATGCCACTTTCATGGGACATTCTGCTTGTTCAAACAATGTAACAAGAAACACTGAGATTCTTTTACCAACTATTACTTTGGACTTAGTGAATAGTGAGGGTAGTACCACTCCAGTGAGATGTCTTATAGACTGTTGTTCTCAACAAACATTTGTTTCAAAAAATGTAGTTAATAAATTGGGTTTGACACCAAACCCGAATGAACAAAACCTCAATATTGCGTCCTTTGTTAAGGATAACTCGGACAAAAATAGCTATAAGACAATTGACCTGGAACTACATTTAGAAAGTAAATTCAAGAAAATTGAAGCAGTTATTATTTCTAAAGTAGGACAAAACAAACTGGTTATACCCAAACTAGAACAAACCATAAATCATTTGAAAAAACACTACAAAATAGCTGATAGACATATCACTAACAACACAATAGCTAACATTGAAATGCTAATAGGGGCAGATTATATTAATCTTATTCATAAGGGCATAGTAGAGATAGGTAATGGTATAGCTATTCAGACTCCATCAGGGATAGCCCCTTTGGGTGACCTATCAGAATACAACCTAGACCTAAACCAAAACAGTGCATGACCAACAAATACTATGTGCCTCAACTCAGTCCTACATAACACCTGTAAGAATAGCAACACTTTGAATAATATTATCTCAACGACAACAAAATCTGAATTATCTGAAGTCTATGAACACTCTCAAAACATTATGCAACAAGGTAACTTTGAACTTAGAGAGTGGATTTCAAATAATGAGGATTTAAACAAAAAGATTTTAAAGATAATAATGGTCTTACTGAGCCATCAGACAGAGTTAAAACTTTAGGTATGAACTGGTATTTGGATGCAACTTCTAACAGTCATGATTCAATCTGTACTAAAGGTTTTAAACTTGATGAGGAAGCAAATACTAAAAGACAAATATTATCAGAGGCTTCCAAAATTTTTGATCCTATGGGTCTATTCCTGCCTTCAACAATAAAATCAAAGATTCTCCTCCAAGAAATTTGGAGGACAAATGTTGGGTGGGATGATCCAATAACAAATGAAAATCAAAAATCTTGGAAGAAGTTAGCTACTGATTTAACAAAAGTGCAGAACATTAAAATTCAAAGGTGCTGTGGGTTTAGGGATAAGCCCCAGAGGCTTCATGTGTTTGCTGATGCAAGCACACAAGCTTATGGGTGCTGTGCGTATCTTGTAAGCCCTACAGAAAGTCATCTAATTTATGCAAAAGGGAAAGTTGCACCTCTCAAACCTACCCGAACCATACCTCAATTGGAACTATTGGCTGCTACATTAGCCATTAAAACCATTTCATTGCTTAAGGATGCTTACTATGATGTGTTCATAACTAATATCCACGTCTGGCTTGACAGTCAGATTTGTCTTGCCTGGATACGGAATGATAGCATTAATAGTAAGAATATCTTTGTAAGAAATAGGCTAAAAGAAATAGCTGACGCTAATGAAAGCCTACAAGTAAACTTTCACTATGTTCCAACTAAACAGAATCCAGCAGACTTTCTGACCAGAGGTTTATCCTACAAGTTGTTGAAGTCAAACAAAACTTGGTTTATGGGACCTAAGTGGCTCTGTAATACAGACCAATGGCCTGTGGAACAAGTTAACTTGACATTAAATTTAATCTTTTCAAATGAAAAGGTTGAACCAATCACTAATTATGAAAAGTATTCTGATTTCAACAAACTTGTTAGGGTGACAGCCTACTGTTTGAGGTTTGCTCACAACTGTTTAGCTACAATTAACAAACAGCTAAATAAAAATAATCATAATTATACAGAGGTTGCAACCCAATACTGGATAGGCCAAGCCCAACAAAAGAGTACAATAAAGAGTTAGAATTCTTAACTAATGGGAAACAAACAAAAGAACCTGTACCATCAGTAGTTGTGGATCTAAACTTGTTCAGAGATGAGGAAGGCCTTCTAAGGTGTAAAGGGAGATTAGACAAATCAAAACTGTCATACAAAAGCAAAAATCCAATCCTTTTACCTAGATTTAGCTATTTGACAACATTAATCATCAGAAAAATACACAATGATGTATATCATATGGGGTACCACAGACACTAACTACATTAAGAAAAACTTATTGGATACCCAAGGGAAGGATCACTGTTAAAACAGTCCTGAGTGAGTGTGTCACATGTAGGCGTATTCATGCTAGGCCCTATAGGAAACCAAATCCTCCTGCTTTGCCAGAGGAGAGAGTTACTCTCAACAGACCCTTTGAGACTGTAGGCATTGACTATACAGGAGCATTGACCGTAGGGGTGGGTGACACGGAACAAAAAATGTACATTGTACTGTTTACATGTGCAGCCTCACGAGCTGTTTATTTGGATGTTGTGGAGGACCTAACAGCAGAATCTTTTGTTGCTGTCTTTAAGAGATTCTGTGCACGACATTCAGTACCCAAGACAGTTTGGACTGACAATGCTACATATTTCAAAGCTGGTGAACAAGTCATCCACGACTTGTTAAGCAATGAAATCACACAATTATATATACAAAATACAAACATAAAGTGGAAGTATATTCCGGTTGCCTCTCCTTGGTATGGTTCTATCTGGGAGAGGAATATACAGACAGTAAAGAATTGCTTGAAGAAAGCAATTGGCAAAAAACAGATACACTTATTTGGGTTACTCACTCTCCTGGCTGAGATTGAGAACATCATTAACAATAGGCCACTCACTTATGTGAGTGACAACATTAATGACCCAGAACCATTAACTCCAAATCATTTGATTCGGGGAGAACAAGTTAGTCTCCTGCCGGACTACAAGATAGACTCTTCAGAAGACCCAAACTGGACTCAACGACATGATGAGCTCCAGACTAAGTTACAACATTTAACTAGAGTTAAAGCTCATTTCATAAAACAGTGGAAAACTGAGTACTTGATGGGTCTAAGGGAGAGACATAAACAAATGACTAAGAAGGATTGGTCTGACACAATTAAGGTAGGGGACCTTGTTCTCATACATGACAGTACTCCAAGACAATACTGGCCTCTGGCTAGAGTTTCAGAACTCAGACCAGGGGCAGACGGGGTAACAAGAGTGGTCAAATTAAGGACTTCAACGGGTGACACAACAAGAGACATTTCTCTTTTGTACCCTTTAGAGTCTGGACCCAAAACAATGGACTTTGGAGAACCTTCTCCACTGACAGTAACAACTGGAGACACTGAACTTCCAGTAACTATTCCTTTGACAGTAGGAGTGGTAACGCATCCTACTACAACATTGACAGACACAAGACCTCAGCGACAAACAGCATTAAAAGCGCGACTATTTTTACAACAAAAAATAGATGCTGGGGAATTGTAATTTTATCTTCTAACTTTCATTTTTTCTTTTCTTATGGTAAAGACCATAGACAGTTTCATCCTATGGATGTATATTTTCTCTTCTAATTAAATGCTACACCTTCTCCATGAGAAGGTGAGGATAGGCACTGTTAATCAGATTAACAGGCATTTACAGTTAAATAGTTAGCTAGTCTACACTCAGACAAAAATTGGTGACAATGACACCAAAATTTTTATCTCCCGGGGCCCCCAGTATATGGAAAACTGATGAGTGGGTAGTTGGGAGGTAACGAAAATGGTTCACTGAGTAGGTAGGTAGTTAATCTAACAATCATTAAATTCCTTTTATGTCAATAACTGGGTGGATGAAACCAATTGGTTGCTCACCAGAGTTATTCTCCACACTAGTATTTATATACTGTGTGGGAGGAGCGTGCTCGGTAATAAGGATACATTACCGCTCAACCAACCGAGGAATAAACCAAGACAACGCTGGTACAAGAAGCCCCGCGAAGAGGAGAACAAAGGGAGAACGAAAACGAAGAACGGGGCGAGAGGACGTACCAGCAAAGTGCGCTCTCGAAAACATAACCGGAGAAGGGAGACACTCCGATAACAAAAAGTAAGTGACTAATTGAGTTTTTACACCAAAGTTAATCTCATTAAATTAAGCTGGGTCAGACAAGTTAGGCCTACATTGTGGCCTAAGACCCAGCATCAACTCATAGCTTAACAAAGGTGAAGGTAGATTGCCCTAACCTAATTCTTGTGAGGAATCCTACTGTGGACCTCAATTTATCTGCCCGCTCTGGACCATTTCCGGAATCTCTAGGCTGACCCCTCTAGGCTAGACTTGATCTACTCTATAGTTAGACTGGAGATGCAAGGGGTGGGTTAATTGTGGACCAATTCATACAGAGCATTTTTCGCAGGGGGATTATTGCAAACAACTGCAGCCTTATTAATTGGGAATGAGGGAGAAGCTACTGTAAGAGTGTTGTTTGATAGTGGTAGCCAGTGTAGTTTTATTAAGACCAGAATTTCAAGAAAATTGAAGTTTAAAGAACTTAAGAGGGAAAATTTAAGAATTTCTGGGTTTGGGGGTTCCGTTCAAAACCGAACCAAATTTAAGAAGGTAGAAGTTCTGGTTAAAGGGTTGTTACCGCAAAGTCCCACTATCAAGGTCCAAGCTGTAGAGATTGAGGAACTTTGTGCTCCAGTCACTACTTGTTTAGATATGGCATGTGTCCAAGAATTGCAAGTTAAAGGAATTAATTTGGGCAATAATAAGTTTGAAAGAACAGAAGATATTAGTCTTTTGATTGGAGCTGACTATTATTGGGACTTCATCACTGGTAATATTGTCCGCACATCTCGAGGCCCGGTAGCTATTGAAAGTAAGCTAGGCTGGATGCTACATGGTAGTTATTGCAATGAAATGGAAGTTAAGGCTCTTTTTGTTAAGATTGAGGAGAACAGCCATGGTCTGGAAAGGCATTTGAAAGCGTTTTGGGAACTTGAATCTATTGGCATAAAGGACAAACAGGCAAGTACAGTGAACAATGATGTTTTAGAGCAATTTGAAAAAGGGATTGGGTTTAGAGATGGTTGCTATGAAGTTGGCCTACCATGGAAGGATTCTTGCAAACCCGGTTCAAACCTTCAGCTAGCTAATCGGAGGTTGGAGACTTCATTGTACAGGCTAAGAAAAAATGAGGAGTTGTTAATTGAATACAATGAGGCCATCCTAAGTTATGTAAGGGAGGGCTATGCTGAAAGGGTGCAAGGTGAGCTGGTGAGCCAGGAGGCACATTATCTGCCACACCATGCAGTGGTACGGCGAGACAAAACTACCACCAAACTGAGGGTAGTTTTTGATGGCTCAGCCAAGGACAAAGGTGGTGTGTCCTTGAATGACTGTTTGGATGCTGGGCCAAATTTAAATGCAGATTTATTTTCCTTGTTACTGAGATTCAGGTTTGGTAGAGTAGCATTGACTGCAGATGTGAAGCAAGCCTTTTTGCGGATAAAGTTAAAACCAGAGGACAGAGATGCAGTAAGGTATCTGTGGGTGGATACGAAAGACTTGTTGGAAAATGAACCTAAGGTTCAAGCATATAGAATGAAGTCAGTGTTGTTTGGCCTCAGCTCTAGTCCATTTATGTTGGCAGCTACTATGCAGTACCATTTTAAGAAATATTCTGAAGTCTACCCTAACACTATTGAACACATAAGGAAAAGTTTTTATGTTGATGATTTGCTGTGTTCCGTGGATAATACAGAAATGGCTAAACAGATATTCATTGGAGGCTAGAGCTATAATGAGGGAGGCTGGCATGGAGCTTAGAAAATGGCAGACCAATCATTCGCAATTACAAGAGTTTATGAGTCATTCCTGTGTAGTACCTGATGCAGCAGAAAGTATTGAGGATTCTGGTATTAAGGAGTTGTGGGCAATAGACGCAAAGGTGCTAGGCATTGTTTGGCAGCAAGATGATGATTTGTTTACCTTCAATGGGAAATCTTTAGTAGAGCTGGCTGAGAATGAGACAAGGTGGACAAAACGTACAGCTCTTAGTTTGGCTTCAAAGGTCTTTGATCCTCTTGGATTCCTGGCTCCATTTGTGATAAAGTAAAAAATTTGGTTTCAGAGCCTCTGGGAAATTGGACTTGGTTGAGACCAAGAGTTACCTGATCATATGGTGGTAAGGTGGAAATATTGGTTCAAAGAATTGGCACATCTTGGAGACATTGAAATCCCAAGATGGTACTTTGGAGGGTTGAACAATAGTCCAGACAATTTGGAGCTGCACATCTTTTGTGATGCAAGTGAGGAAGCCTATGCAACTTGTATTTATATAAGAGGCGCATTGCAAGAGGAAGTAAGTTGCAGGTTGGTTGCTGCAAAGAGCAGAGTAGCACCTTTGAAAAGGCTTTCTGTTCCAAGGTTGGAATTGATGGGTGCAGTTATTGCTAGTCGGCTTGCAGTTATAGTGCAAAAGTCTTTGGCCCTCTCTGAAATTCCAAGCTATTATTGGACAGACTCCACTATAGTTTGGCACTGGTTAAGAAGCCAGGCAAGGAAATGGAAACCATTTGTTGCCAATAGGGTGGAGGAAATTCAAGCGCACACAGATCCCAAGCAATGGAAGCATTGTCCAGGCACCCAAAACCCCGCTGATTTACCAACACGAGGAATTTCAGTGAAAGATCTTGCACAGTCAAGTTTGTGGTGGAATGGGCCGGAGTGGCTAAAACTTGGAAGTGAAAACTGGCCTTCTAATCAGCCTATTGCAGGAGAATGCCAGGCTGAAGAAGCATGGGTGAGTGAGATGAGAAAATGCGCTGTGAACAGTTGTCAAGTTATGCAGCAGGACCCCATATTGAGGCTTGAGGACATTAGCAGTCTGAAAAGATTGTTAAGAGTGACAGCATGGGTATATAGATTTACCAACAACATTAAGGGAGAAACAAGAAGGGAAGGAATTCTGAACAGTAATGAGATTCAGCAAGCCAGGAAATACTGGGTGGTATATATGCAGAAGGAAAAATTTGGTGAAGAGAGAGAATTGCTCACCAGCCATCCATTACAGGTTCTACCAACACATTCTGCGCTCAAGGGTTTGGATGTGTTTTTGGATCAGGATTTATTGAGAGTAGGAGGTAGACTACAGTTTTCTGGGCTTCCAGAGGAGAAAAGACATCCAATTTTGCTACCTTCTGGGGGCACTTTGTGGACCTTTTGATCCTGGATACTCATCATAAGCTGTTACATGCTGGAGTTAGAGAAGTGATAATAGAGATCAGACAACAGTTTTGGATTCCCAAAATTAGACAAGTAGTAAAAAATGGTCGTGCATAAATGTGTGGTTTGCAAGCGTTGGAGTGCAAAGCCTTATTATGAAAAGGTGGCTCCACTTCCAAGAGAACGGTGTGTCTATACTGCCCCATTTGATGTAGTGGGAGTAGACTTTGCAGGGCCAGTCTATGTGTATGAGCGAGGGGAGTCTAACAAAGGTTATATATGTCTTTTCACCTGTGCTACCACCAGAGCAATCCATTTGGAGTTGGTAAGCAACTTAAGTAGTGATGTATTTCTTTTGGCCTTTAAAAGGTTTGTGAAGGGGTTTCCCAAATAAAATCATATCGGATAATGCAAAAACCTTCAAAAAGGCTGCAAAGGAACTCCAAGAAATTTGGTCCTTGCTAAAAGAGGAAGGATTCCAATCCTACTTTTCACACCAAGGGGTACAGTGGGAGTTTATTGTTGAGAGAGCACCATGGTGGGGAGGATTTTGGGAAAGGCTAGTGAGAAGTGTAAAGTGTCCATTAAAGAAACTTTTAGCTAATGCTCATTTGAGCAAAGAAGAATTCTGCACTGTTTTATGTGAAGTAGAAGCAATGGTGAACAGTAGACCTATCACTTTTGTTTACAACAGTATGCAGGATGCAGAGCCATTGACACCAAATCATTTTCTTTGTGGTAAACGATTAACATCAAGCCCCAGTGTGCCAGAAGACTTGCAGCCTATCCAGAGCACTCAAGGAGAGTTAACCAGACGGTTCAGGTACCTTGAAGAGCTACAAGATCAGTTATGGAAGAGGTGGCAGATGGAATACTTGCCAGAACTCAATTATTACCCATCAGGCAAGGTAAAGGGCTCCAATGCAAATTGTATCAAGGTGGGAGAAGTGGTAATGATTGGGGATGAAAGACCAAGGCAATGCTGGAAGCTTGGCATAATTGAAGAGTTGTTTGTTGGCAAAGACAATTTAGTTAGGTCTGCACTGGTAAAGACTTCAGGAGGAAAGTTAAAGAGACCTATACAAAAACTCTATGCTTTAGAAATCAGCAAAAACACAGATAGTCAAGATGAAACATTTGAGTTACAGCCTCATGGAGAAGGCTTGGCTAACCTTGCAGAAGGTAATGACAACAATGCCTCTTCGGTGGGGAGTGTTAGAAAATCTAGAAGAGGAAGAACCATTGTTGTCCCAAGGCGATATGATGACTAAGCTGATTGATGCAGCATTGCTTGTATATATTAAGTTAAGGTGTATATATATCCATCCATAATTGTAAGGTTAGTGAAAAATTAACTTAATTTAGAGCTAGCATTTTTGAGCTCTTGTGGCATCATTGTTTGGTCACACTGTTGGCATCATTTTGGGGCGCTGCGCGTTCTTTCTACTCGTTTGTGGGATGTCGTACGTACAGGGTGTGGTCTGTTAGAGAGCTCTCTTGCAATTCAGTTTGGTTGTTTAGATACAAGATTGTTGCATCGTGCAATAGTCCAGGTTGCGTTGTTGTTGCAAGGTTGAGAAAGAAGACCATAAATAGTACCCCTTTTGTTTATATTAAATTCATGTAACAAAGGTCTAAGGTAGGCCCGCATCGAGCCGTTCACGGCTCAGCTGGGATTTTGAACCCAACAAATAAATAAATTAACAGGAAGGCCAGCGAAACCAGCGGGCCCTCCTCTGGAGGCCAAAACCTCCACTTGAGTTGACAAAGTCTTAACAGCATTACACAAGGTTTTAACCGTTTGGAATAGTTGATTGAACGTAGCTGAGCTCATACCACCTCCATCAGGACTAGCCGATCTACATTCAATACATACAAAGGCTATCCTCTCACCTCGAAACTCAACAATATTTGCAACAATCCGATCAGGCAGACCCAAACACGTTGAACTCGCATGAAACCAGGCACCACATCGATCACAGCCAATTGCATCATTTCCAACTGCAATATTACAGGTACCACAGATAGAATCAGACAGAGAAGAGGCAGGAGCCCGAGATGACCGGCGCCCCCCAGCACCAGACCCCCTCCGAGAGCCCCCAGAAGAGGAACCCCTAGGCATGACTCACCAATTACCAGAAGCGCCAACCGGTTCGCAGGTCTCTTCTCTCCAATGCTCAGCAGATTATCTCGCCAAAGTGGTCAGGGCAAGTTCATAATCAGAGTCGTCTGGATACATCCTTCGTGAGACTGGCAATCAATCTAAAGGCCAGACTTGGGCCTATGATGCAAGTTCCTTTGGCCAAACCTTCCACAAGGCCTGGCCTAATTCATAGGCTTTATTGCACTTTGTTTCACTTTAGAAACCACTGGTCTGGATAGTAAAGTTTTGCCAGTTTAGGCTATTATGGCCTATTTTCACACTTGGCGTTCACACTTTTCACAGTTTAATCATTAAATGTTTTGCTTGCTAAAATTTTGCCAATTAGGGTTAAAAGAAAATTGGCTTTCCCAAAACTTAATATTTACCTTCTGTCGAGTTTCGCTAAAATCTGTTAACAAACAAGTACTGTGAAAAATGCTCTGTATGAATTGGTCCACAATTAACCCACCCCTTATTTCTCCAGTCTAACTATAGAGTAGATCAAGTCTAGCCTAGAGGGGTCAGCCTAGAGATTCCGGAAATGGTCCAGAGCGGGCAGATAAATTGAGGTCCACAGTAGGATTCCTCACCAAACTAGGTTAGGGCAATCTACCTTTACCTTTGTTAAGCTATGAGTTGATGCTGGGTCTTAGGCCACAATGTAGGCCTAAGTTGTCTGACCCAGCTTAATTTAATGAGTTTAACTTGCTGGGTTAAAACACAATTAGTCACTTACTGCTAGTTATTAGAGAGTCTCTTTTCTCCTTCCTGTATAATTGTCGAGAGCGTACTTGCTGGTGGGGATCTTTCTTCGGTGTCTGTTCTCGTCCCTTCTCCAGTTGCGTCCTGTCGCCCCGTTCCTCGTTTTCGTTCTCTCTTTGTTCTCCTTTTAGCGGGGCTTTTTCCACCAGCGTCGTCTTGGTTCTTTTTCGGTTGGTTGATCGGTAATGTATATCTATTACCGAGCACGCTCTTGTCACACAGTATAAATATACTAGTGTGGAGAATAACTCTGGTGAGCAACCAATTGGTTTCATCCACCCAGTTATTAACATAAAAGGAATTTAATAATTGTTAGATTAACTACCTACCTACTCAGTGAACCATTTTCGTTACCTCCCAACTACCCACTCATCAGTTTTTCATATACTGGGGGCCCCGGGAGATAAAAATTTTGGTGTCATTGTCACCAATTTTTATGTCTGAGTGTAGACTAGCTAACTATTTGACTGTAAATGCCTGTTAATCTGATTAACAGTGCCTATCCTCACCTTCTCATGGAGAAGGTGTAGCATTAAATTAGAAGAGAAAATATACATCCATAGGATGAAACTATCTATGGTCTTTACCATAAGAAAAGAAAAAGTGAAAGTTAGAAGATAAAATTACAATTCCCCAGCATCTATTTTTTGTTGTAAAAATAGTCGCGCCTTTAATGCTGTTTGTCGCTGAGGTCTTGTGTCTGTCAATGTTGTAGTAGGATGCGTTACCACTCCTACTGTCAAAGGAATAGTTACTGCAAGTTCAGTGTCTCCAGTTGTTACTGTCAGTGGAGAAGGTTCTCCAAAGTCCATTGTTTTGGGTCCAGACTCTAAAGGGTACAAAAGAGAAATGTCTCTTGTTGTGTCACCCGTTGAAGTCCTTAATTTGACCACTCTTGTTACCCCGTCTGCCCCTGGTCTGAGTTCTGAAACTCTAGCCAGAGGCCAGTATTGTCTTGGAGTACTGTCATGTATGAGAACAAAGTCCCCTACCTTAATTGTGTCAGACCAATCCTTCTTAGTCATTTGTTTATGTCTCTCCTTTAGACCCATCAAGTACTCAGTTTTCCACTGTTTAATGAAATGAGCTTTAACTCTAGTCAAATGTTGTAACTTAGTCTGGAGCTCATCATGTCGTTGAGTCCAGTTTGGGTCTTCTGAAGAGTCTATATTGTAGTCAGGCAGGAGACTAACTTGTTCTCCCCGAATTAAATGATTTGGAGTTAATGGTTCCGGGTCATTAATGTTGTCACTCACATAAGTGAGTGGTCTATTGTTGATGATGTTCTCAATCTCAGCCAGGAGAGTGAGCAACCCAAATAAGTGTATCTGTTTTTTGCCAATTGCTTTCTTCAAGCAATTCTTTACTGTTTGTATATTCCTCTCCCAGATAGAACCATACCAAGGAGAGGCAACCGGAATATACTTCCACTTTATGTTTGAATTTTGTATATATAATTGTGTGATTTCATCGCTTAACAAGTCGTGGATGACTTGTTCACCAGCCTTGAAATATGTAGCATTGTCAGTCCAAACTGTCTTGGGTACTGAATGTCGTGCACAGAATCTCTTAAAGACAGCAACAAAAGGTTCTGCTGTAAGGTCCTCCACAACATCCAAATAAACAGCTCGTGAGGCAGCACATGTAAACAGTACAATGTACATTTTTTGTTCAGTGTCAACCACCCCTACAGTCAATGCTCCTGTATAGTCAATGCCTACAGTCTCAAAGGGTCTGTTGAGAGTAACTCTCTCCTCTGGCAAAGCAGGAGGATTTGGTTTCCTATAGGGCCTAGCATGAATACGCCTACATGTGACACACTCACTCAGGACTGTTTTAACAGTGATCCTTCCCTTGGGTATCCAATAAGTTTTTCTTAATGTAGTTAGTGTCTGTGGTACCCCCATATGATATACATCATTGTGTGTTTTTCTGATGATTAATGTTGTCAAATAGCTAAATCTAGGTAAAAGGATTGGATGTTTGCTTTTGTATGACAGTTTTGATTTGTCTAATCTCCCTTTACACCTTAGAAGGCCTTCCTCATCTCTGAACAAGTTTAGATCCACAACTACTGATGGTACAGGTTCTTTTGTTTGTTTCCCATTAGTTAAGAATTCTAACTCTTTATTGTACTCTTTTTGTTGTGCATGGCCTATCCAGTATTTGGTTGCAACTTCTATATAATTATGATTGTTTTTATTTAGCTGTTTGTTAATTGTAGTTAAACAGGCGTGAGCAAACCTCAAACAGTAGGCTGTGACCCTGACAAGTTTACTGAAGTCAGAATAACGTTCATAATTAGTGATTGGTTCAACCTTTTTATTTGAAAAGATTAAATTTAATGTCAAGTTAACTTGTTCCACAGGTCATTGGTCTGTATTACAGAGCCACTTAGGTCCCATAAACCAAGTTTTGTTTGACTTCAACAACTTGTAAGATAAACCTCTGGTCAGAAAGTCTGCTGGATTTTGTTTAGTTGGAACATAGTGAAAGTTTACTTGTAGGCTTTCATTAGCTTCAGCTATTTCTTTTAGCCTATTTCTTACAAAGATATTCTT
Organism: Bathynomus jamesi; assembly: GCA_023014485.1. NCBI lineage: Eukaryota > Metazoa > Arthropoda > Malacostraca > Isopoda > Cirolanidae > Bathynomus > Bathynomus jamesi. Next base: position 27,914 of record JAJOZX010015603.1, on the reverse strand, counting down.
ACTATTAATGCTATCATTCCGTATCCAGGCAAGACAAATCTGACTGTCAAGCCAGATGTGGATATGAGTTATGTTCACATCATGGTAAGCATCCTTAAGCAATGAAATGGTTTTAATGGCTAATGCAGCAGCCAATAGTTCCAATTGAGGTATGGTTCGGGTAGGTTTGAGAGGTGCAACTTTCCCTTTTGCATAAATTAGATGACTTTCTGTAGGACTTACAAGATACGCACAGCACCCATAAGCTTGTGTGCTTGCATCAGCAAACACATGAAGTCTCTGGGGCTTATCCCTAAACCCACAGCACCTTTGAATTTTAATGTTCTGCACTTTTGTTAAATCAGCAGCTAACTTCTTCCAAGATTTTTGATTTCCATTTGTTATTGGATCATCCCACCCAACATTTGTCCTCCAAATTTCTTGGAGGAGAATCTTTGATTTTATTGTTGAAGGCAGGAATAGACCCATGGGATCAAAAATTTTGGAAGCCTCTGATAATATTTGTCTTTTAGTATTTGCTTCCTCATCAAGTTTAAAACCTTTAGTACAGATTGAATCATGACTATTAGAAGTTGCATCCAAATACCAGTTCATACCTAAAGTTTTTACTCTGTCTGATGGCTCAGTAAGACCATTATTATCCTTTAAAATCTTTTTGTTTAAATCCTCATCATTTGAAATCCACTCTCTAAGTTCAAAGTTACCTTGTTGCATAATGTTTTGAGAGTGTTCATAGACTTCAGATAATTCAGATTTTGTTGTTGTTGAGCCTATTAGATTGTCTACGTAAAAATGTTCCTTAAGGAAGTTCAATGTTAAAGAGTTATTAAACTGGTTCAAATAATGTCCAATTGTCAATGCTAATAGGCTAGGTGAGCAATTGGCTCCAAACAACACAACATTAAATCTATAGGTTATGAACCCTTTATTCAAATCAAATGGATCCTTGAACCATAAGAACCTAAGTTGGTTCTTATCATATTCATTTTTAAGATTTATTCTCAAAAATGCCTTTGAAATGTCACTTTGTACGGCATATTTATCTAACCTGAACCTCAGTAAGATCTTCACAAGGTCAGAAATGAGATTAGGACCCTCAATCAGGCAATCATTCAAACTGTGTTTATCACTGTCTTTGAGGCTACAGTTATATACTACTCTGAGTTTTGTTGTTGGGGCATCTTGTCGATAAACCCCCCTGTGGGTTAAATAATGACAACCATCTTTTTTAAAAGGGTTATTTGTTACTTCTTCAATGAAGCCTTTCTGTAGCTGTTCTTTGAAGACATCATTATATGTTTGAATATTATTATCTTGTTTGAGTTTTTTCATTACTTTATATAAATGTCCTTTAGCTACTTTGAGATTATCTCTTAAAGTTGGACAATTTATTTTCCAAGGTAACTCAATAAAATAACTATTGTCTTTGCACTGAATGGTGTCTTCAAATCTTTCTACCATTAACTGATCTTCTGAAGTTTGATTTGTGTCATGTATACCCACAGATTCTAGCAACCATAAAGTTTGAATTGCCTCATCCAAAGTTTCATTTGATAATGATGAATTAATGTTCTCAGTTGAGATAATTTATTCAAAGTGTTGCTATTCTTACAGGTGTTATGTAGGACTGAGTTGAGGCACATAGTATTTGTTGGTCATGAACTATTTTGGTTTAGGTCTAGGTTGTATTTGGATAGGTCACCCAAAGGGGCTATCCCTGATGGAGTCTGAATAGCTATACCATTGCCTATCTCCACTATGCCCTTATGAATAAGATTAATATAATCTGCCCCCATTAACATTTCAATGTTAGCTACTGTGTTGTTTGTGATATGTCTATCAGCTATTTTGTAGTGTTTTCCCAAATGATTTATGGTTTGTTCTAGTTTGGGTATAACCAGTTTGTTTTGTCCTACTTTAGAAATAATAACTGCTTCAATTTTCTCCAATTTATTTTCCAAATGTAGTTCCAGGTCAATTGTCTTATAGCTATTTTTGTCCGAGTTATCCTTAACAAAGGATGCAATATTGAGGTTTCGTTCATTCGGGTTTGGTGTCAAACCCAATTTATTAACTACATTTTGCGAAACAAATGTTTGTTGAGAACAACAGTCTATAAGACATCTCACTGGAGTGGTGCTACCCTCACTATTCACTAAGTCCAAAGTAATAGTTGGTAAAAGAATCTCAGTGTTTCTTGTTACGTTGTTTGAGCAAACAGAATGTCCCATGAAAGTGGCATTTTCTTGATTACCTTTGTTTGGTGGAGGTATCTTTTGAGTTTGAGTACTATTGTTTGGACACTTTGGTGAATCACACATTGATGAGACATGTCGTAAACTTTTACAAAACTTACACTTGAATCTTAACCTAGATTTACAGTCTTTCTTATAATGTCCCTGGCCAGTACACTTTTTACATAGGTTCAACTGTTCACATCTTTTAGCTCTTTGGTTAAAGTCTGAATATTTGTCACACCCAGTACTACTGTGTTCATTACTTGCACAAAATTTGCAATGTAGTGTGTAAGTTGAGGCAGCAGTTACATTAAAGTTCTGTAATGTAGGTGTTCGTGTATTATAGTTGGTCACATTTGATTCTACAGTATCAAGTTTTGTCTGTTTGGCTGTAGCTAGTTGGTCTCTGGGAACAGTCTTTGGTTTATCCATAGTCTGGGTCTTATTTTGTGTTGGAAAATCTCTCAATTTGTAATTAGTTAGGATATTGGGAAAGTGTTTTCTGATACTTTCAAGATTAGGATAATTTTCTCCCGTCTTTAGAATTAAAATATCTTTAACCCTCAAAGGAAGGCACCTAAGAACTATGCCTTGTATAATCCAAGATGAAGCTTTAATATCTATCTCATTGCTAACCAGTTGTCCTATAATAGCTTCTAATTTTGTATAAAAATTTTCCATATCACTATGGTTATCTTTTATGGGTGCAAAATCAAAAATTTGTTGAGATAATTCATATACAATCTCATCTTTATTAATGTAATTACGTTTTAAGAGATCAATAGGTACTTCATATGAATTCCCTACGGCTGGTAAATAGGCTATCAGGTTATAGGCTGGGCCTTTAAGGAACTAGTTAAGTAGCTAAACTTTTCAACAGTTGAAATATAAGGTTTATTACCTATTAAACTCTCAAATTTGTCAATGAAAGATGGGAATTGTACCGTGTCCCCTTCAAATGTTGGTACTAACAAAATGGGTAACTGAACCCTCAATTCTTGTGACTCAGGATTTAGCATGCCACTTAAATTTTGTTGAAGGTTAGCTCTACTTTGATTAAAATCAGAATTAGGTTTATTTGGTGTTAAGTCAGTCAAACGAGACCGTAGTCTCCTTATTTGCTGTTCAATTGAGATTACCTGATCATCATTATCAGCGTAAAGGTCTATCAATTGTTCTTCAGCCATTTCGGATTCAACTAACTCTGAAATACTCTCATCAATGGCTATTATTTCCTTCTTTTTAGTTTCCAATTTAAGAATTACACACTCTAAATCTTCCTTACCTGGTTGTGTAATATTGTTAAAAGTGTTCACAGCCTTTGTAACAGCTCCCAACTTTGCCCCCCTTTTCTTTTTTAACTTTTTCAATTCCGCACTGTCCATGTTTAAGTCAAAATTGTTTAACTGGGGATCGTAATGAAATAGAGGACAAGAAGAAATTACCAGAGAAGAGAGAGCACAGACAAAACAGTCAAGTTTTAAATTTGGTTTAATCCCCCCCAAGTACTTATGTGTCACTCAGGTCTAAGCTTATAAGAGAATGAGACTCCTTAAATGTAAATGTTTCCTAGTTAGGCCCTAGGTTGTAGACCTAATTAGGCTTGATTAGGTTAGGCTTAGGCTAGACTATTTAGCCTAATTCTGCAATTTTTTTTTGTTAAGTAAGGTTAAGGTTTGTAAATTCCCCACACACGGACCACCAATGTGAAAAATGCTCTGTATGAATTGGTCCACAATTAACCCACCCCTTATTTCTCCAGTCTAACTATAGAGTAGATCAAGTCTAGCCTAGAGGGGTCAGCCTAGAGATTCCGGAAATGGTCCAGAGCGGGCAGATAAATTGAGGTCCACAGTAGGATTCCTCACCAAACTAGGTTAGGGCAATCTACCTTTACCTTTGTTAAGCTATGAGTTGATGCTGGGTCTTAGGCCACAATGTAGGCCTAAGTTGTCTGACCCAGCTTAATTTAATGAGTTTAACTTGCTGGGTTAAAAACACAATTAGTCACTTACTGCTAGTTATTAGAGAGTCTCTTTTCTCCTTCCTGTATAATTGTCGAGAGCGTACTTGCTGGTGGGGATCTTTCTTCGGTGTCTGTTCTCGTCCCTTCTCCAGTTGCGTCCTGTCGCCCCGTTCCTCGTTTTCGTTCTCTCTTTGTTCTCCTTTTAGCGGGGCTTTTTCCACCAGCGTCGTCTTGGTTCTTTTTCGGTTGGTTGATCGGTAATGTATATCTATTACCGAGCACGCTCTTGTCACACAGTATAAATATACTAGGGTGGAGAATAACTCTGGTGATTAACCAATTGGTTTCATCCACCCAGTTATTGACATAAAAGGAATTTAATAATTGTTAGATTAACTACCTACCTACTCAGTGAACCATTTTCGTTACCTCCCAACTACCCACTCATCAGTTTTCCATAAGTACCAGTCAAAAAACAATTCCAAAATGCAGGATCAATCTCAACTGTAGCCCTAGAAAAAATTTTCGACACCACACTCCTGGTTTCAGTAATAAACAATTTGAACTTTTTTGGGTGCTCCTTTAGTATGCGGTCTACAGACAAATTCACACTTTAGTATGCGGTCTACACCAATTTGTTTTTTAAATGTAGTTAAAGAAGGTTGAAATGACAATCTTACTTGAAAAAATTTATTGAAAAGTTAAAAACATAAAAAGTTTAAATGTAAGGAAAAAAATGTATTGAAAAGTTAAAAACACAAAAAGTTTAAATGTAAGTATACCTTCTTAGCTTGTTTACTAATTGCTTGTTTACATCCCAATGTCAGTCGCCCTTGACGATTGGTTAGGTTTAGTCATGATATTTTCGTTAGTTCTAACGAAAATATCTTGACTAAACCTAATCAATCGTAGGTAGACCGCATGAGCAGGCACAAATTTAACGAAAAAAAAACCTTAGCTTGTTTACATCCCAATGTCAGTCGCCCTTGACGATTGGTTAGGTTTATTCATGATAGTTTCGTTAGTTTTAACGAAAATATCTTGACTAAACCTAACCAATCGTAGGTAGACCGCATGAGCAGGCACAAATTTAACGAAAAAAAATCTGTAGACTGCACTTTGAAAAAAGTAGAGCGCGGCAGAATTTGTAGACCGCATACTAAAGGAGCACCCCTTTTTGTTAACAAGCAATTCTAGGCACGTCCGATTACCAATAGCAAAGACTACTACACAAGATTTAAACTAAGTTCATCGTTTGAGTTCAAAGATAATGAATTGCTTGTGATTAGGCTAGGCTATCAGAATAAGCTAAGCTATCTGTATCAGAATTTAAATTATCGGCCTTAAATCGCAACAACGGCTAAAATTTAACACAAAAACTTTAAAACTTGTAAATAAACGCTTTTAGATAATAACCGAAGGCTAAACAGCAATAAATATACAGGGCAAGCGTAATAATATTAATACAAAAGCGTAAAAGTCAATTCGCTAGAGCACAGCCAACACGTCCGATCACCACCACTCGTTTGGCGTTTAATTTAAGTTAAAGGTAGATACGTCCGAAAAACGGCGATATAAAAGATATTAAAAACCAATACGTGTTTTAAAACCTTTAACGAATCGAAAACTAGATACACGCGATACTACGTATTGTCACATATTATTTCATATCAAAACGGTATAGAACGTTCCACAACGTACCACAACGTTCTATGACGAACTCCCACGTATTATTACAAATTAAGCTGAGGACGCCTTATTATTAAAATCTACTATTTTTAAACCACTATGGTATTCACAAAACGAATTAATAAAAATAAAAATTATGGAGATACGATATATTTCACCACTTCCAGTACACCACAAGTTCACAAGTTAAAAATCCAGGGAGCTCTCAGTGAGTGCGTCCGTTCAGTACGGAGTCTGATTGGTAGTTTGGACAATTTTATTATTATTATAAAATTATAAAATATAACTCATAAGAACATAAGAAATTTTTATAGTGGGCACACTAGGGGCCACTTCGGCCCATCGAGGTGGCTCCACTATGTAAAAACTGCCTGTACATTGGCAACAACCAATTTTCACAAAACTAATTAATTATCAATTTAAAACTCGTTTGCTATCTCTGATTGCTTTCTTGCAAATGCTTCTTTTACTTTTATATATTTCAGAGTCTGTGCCATTTTTAGTTCTTTTGAATTTATGAAATGCTTTTGTTTTTTCTCTGATTGCTCTTTTTTCATTGCAGTTTATCCAAGGCTGTTTTTTATTTTTTCCATTTCTGATTTTACACTGTGGGATATGCTTCCTTTGTATGTTCATTATTATACTTTTAAATTTTTCCCACATACTAGTTACTGTGTGTTCAGGCTGTAGAATATCTGTCGAATTTATTAGACACATATCATTTACTAGTCCTTTCATATTTCCTCTTTTAAAATCTGGGACTTCTACTTTATTTTCAGTAGGTCTTGAATTACAAACAATATTAAACCGAAGGATACAATGATCACCTGAACCTAGTGTTTCTCATAACTTGGATAAACTCGACAGGCCCGAGTGGCTTCATGTTTAGTGAATTTTATTAAGCTCTCTTATGTTTTTTATGTACATGGCAACACTTGATACACCATTTAGACAACAAAAATATAAGAGTACGAATGTATTGAGTTCGCAGTTTTTAAAGTTATTTTATCTTCACAGCTTCAATTTCTTTTACTGTTTGTAAGTTATGATAAAGTAGAGAGGTATTTTAAGTTTAGGCAAATAAAAGTTGCTGTCATTTAGGCTGAAAGAAGGTTACTCTTAACTGCCTAGTCATAAGGCTAAAGTTAGGCCAGGCTGTAGGCTAGCGGTAGGTCTAGTCTACAGTTCGCTCATCCAATTCAAAGCAATGTTCGTGTGTTACTCTGTAAAAAAATTAACTAACCTACGGATAGATTTAAACCAGAACTTACAAACTTGCTTATTTAATATTTGAAGTAGCCAAGTCTAAATTAAGGCTAACATAGGTCTAGCCTACTTTAGACAAACCTCTGGTTGACCTAGCTAGATAAGTCAACCGTATGCTCAGTTTGCCGGTGTAACCGAGACTAAGGTAGCTAGGGATAGGCCTAAACCAGGTTGAGCTTTGCTGTAGACCACTCAAAGTTTAGGTCAATTTTGAAGCTAGGTCTCCGACCTAAAATATTACTGGACGATTTGGAGTTGCTTTTTAGATTAAAAACCTAGTTCTGTTGGGCCTAAGTATAGAATCCGTGGTTAAGTTGTTATTCAGGACAATGGCGTGGTTATATTTATTTAAAATATGCAAAATATAAAATGCAAGTCTGACAAGATTTTAAACATATTTCTGTAGAATAAGTCAAGAACTTCATTTACATACGCTATAATAGTAGGAGCAGCAGGACAACCAGCCATTATTGGTTAAAGCTAAGATTGTAATATTGATTAGGCCCTTAAATAAAACAAATTGTGGCCCCTAGTTAAATGAATGGATAATACGAGTTTCATCGTACTCAGAATATCAAAAGCAAATATAGTTATAAAATATTAAAGCATAATTTTCTCATTTTCATACAAGTCACTATGCTTGCAGATGCGTCCTTACCAAATTATGTAGATATGAATATTATGATATTTTTACGGTATTTTTTCCCGCCCTTCCAATATTTGATTGGTGATATCATGAGAACATGATATATGAGCTAGGTTTTTTAAGTTACTAGTTCACTTCTGTTAGTTTTTCATAGATGTTGGTCGTGATGACGTGTGAAAGGTGCGAATATTATTTTGAGGATTTAATATACGAAGTGCATTCTAATGACTCCCGAACATTAGAAATATTTACAAAACATACTATTTTACCATCGACCCGTAAGTGTGAATTGTGTGGAAACGAATGCTCATTAATAGAATCTCACCATAGATTTAAGTGCAACGCGTATTTGAAAATTGATACGGTACTTCAGGTTAGGTAAGGTTAGGTTAATACCAAAATATATTTTCCTAATAATATTTGATGTTTTGCTTAGATTTTGACCTCCATTTCCCTTGAAAATGAGCCAAACTTCAAAGTATTATAACTTTGTTGGATCTCATTTCCGAGGGAAATGGGGGTCAGATTTGAACAAATCGCATCAAATACTACTAGAAAAATGTATTTTGGTGTGTAAAATGACTGAGTTACTCTTTATATATAATTACTAATGAATGTCTGGTTAGGTCAAATGAATGGCTAGTTAGGTCAACTGTTATGCCCTTGATGATTGGTTAGGTTGTTATATTTTCGTTGCTTAAACAAAAATATCATGATAACCATTACATTAATTTCATGGTAATTAAGCCTATTTGTTTTAATACACGTCTCACTAATGAATTGAAAACATATTTTTCTTATGTAATTTGAGGCATACTGTTTGAAAATGACCTTCATTTCCTTGGGAGATGTGCCATTTTTTTCAGAAATAGCGAAATCTGATACACATATATATAATATATATATATATATATTTCTCTGGGAAATATACCATTTTTCTAGAAATGATTGTTTTTTCTGAAAAAATTTCATATTTCCCAAGGAAATGAAGGTCATTTTCAAACTATGCATCAAATTATACAAGAAAAACATGTTTTCAATTCATTAGTGAGGTGTGTATTAAAATAAATAACCCATTTCATTTGGAAAACATGAAGTTACTTGGGCCTGTCGAGGTAATCTAAGTCATGAGCTACATTTTTTGGTAAAGATTCAGTAGAACACATCCACCTAAACTAGTAATGAAAATGGGTTTTTCTGGTATATTTCATTTTTTCAATTGAATCTGACCTTCATTTTTTATGCAAATGCACCATCATGGAGATAACCCCCTCTCCCTGGGCTTTGAAGAAGAGGGAAATTGTGGGCTGAAAAGGCCAGAATCAATTGAAACTGAAATACATTAGTAAAACCTGTTGTCAGTAATATTCACAGCAAAAGTAACCTAACCTAGTACTACTTATGATACCTTTCTGGGTCCTAACAATGACCCAACCTTGCCTTTCCCAGTATAATTGCTTATGGTGTTGGAGACTACAAAGGTTAATTGAATGCCTGGTTAGGTCAACTATATTATGCCCTTGACAATTGGTTAGGTTAAGTTGTGATATTTTTATTAAAACTAATGAAAATAACGTAACACAGTTGACCTAACTGGGCATTCAATTAACTAACATCTGGGCATGGGTACCCCATAAGGGTCATTCTCTGTCAGATCAACCAGTGCCTAACACCCTCATCTCTCAGATTTTGCTGAAATTTGGTTTATAGGGAGTTTGTGGGCCCTGAATCCATTTCTGAAATTATAAGGTCAATCCGACCAACGGTTCAAGAGATATGACCTCGGGAAATTTGAGGTCACTTGCGAGGTCACTAACATTTGGCGACCCATAACTTGGGTAATAATGGTCACAATTATATAAAAGTATATATATTTAGAATCAGAAAATGACAAGGAATCCAAATATGCAAGTTTTAGAACTCTAGGTTGAAAAATAAAAAGGTACACTGTAACCAAAATTTGAGGTCACGATTTGACCTCTGGGGTATCAAATGAGAATTTTTTTTTTAAATGTAAAAAATGAAGGCATAGGCATTGGCTATTAGAATCAGCAAAAAAAAGTTTGTTTATGTTAGTATTTTTCATGTAACTAACATATAAGTGAACACCATATTCATAAGTTGTGCGTCAATTCTACCTATTTTTTCACACTTAAGCTCATAATTTGACCTATAGAAATTAAAATTACATTTTTTTATAGATATAAAAACAAAGGCAAAAAATGTAAAATTGTATTTCACTGCTAATCTACACTGGCAATGATAGTTATAATAGTGAAAGGGGAAGACCTACTTAGAGGATTCATGTGCTAGCCTAATACAATTTTTGCATGCTCGATGCTCTCATCAATTTCTTTTTGTGGAAAAATGTATTGAATTCTGCTGCCTCCTCTTAGGGTAGGACAACTCATTACAGTTAATATATGATGTCCTGGCACTGCACATGAATCCTTGTTTGATGGATAATAATATGCACTTGATCCTGATGACCCAGAGGGATGTAGAAAGTTCACAGTGAAATCATCAAACTCTTCACAATATTCCTCCACAATTCCATACCAAACTTGCATGTCATAAATGCAGCCAACATACTCTCCTGGTTTGACACATTTTAGGTTACCAAGCATTGCAGGTTCATTAGTAAAATGACTTTTCCTTATTCTTTTCTTTTCTCCAATGCCACTTGAAATGGGATATACCATCAGTTCTTCCTTGTTTAGGGGAACAAATCTATGATATTTCTGAGTTCCAGGAATAGCCCTACTATTCTTGAATCGATGTTCCAACCGTTCTTCTGCATCTTTCAAATCAGCTGTAGTTACAAAGAAAAAATTTATCTTCTTGCTCAAGTTTTCTTCACAAAACTGAAACATGTGTTCTGGTGTAAGAATTTGCCTCTCTGTAGTTCTCTGCAAACTGGCACGAGCAGTAGCTCTTTTCACTGTTCCTCCAATCCCATCACATGCATTTTTGCCATGGGATGTAGCAAAGAAGTGCCATTCACAAGACAGACCAAAATCCTCTTCATGGTAAGAGAGATTTGTGAAGTTGTATCTGTTCTTATATTGGCCAGCACATCCATCTGAGAAATAGTGCACCTTCTTCAATTGTGGGCATCTGAATTTAACATATGTCATAAGCTTCAATATGAATGAGTAAACCATTATAGTGTTGTGTTTTAGTGATGCAGATAAGAAACAGACACTAAAATGGCTAAGTTCCTGGTCTGCAGATGATCTATAATAGATGACAAAAGGGTGAACTGTACACTGTGAATTGTCCCAGTGAAACCCTTGGGCAGCATCCTGGACAATGAAAGAATAATTCTCAGAGAAATCACCTACTATAACTACCTCGCTCTGAGGTGGTAGTGTTTCTTTCAACTGCTTGAAGTACTGTGATTGTTGCTGAGCAACAAAGTGATGACGAACCATGCGGGATATTTTCATGCTTAGGGATGATAAGTATTCATGAAGTGGCTCCACCTTATCAACCATTGTACAACGGTCAACAGTCACCCATTGCTTGTAAGATATTTCATTTGGAGCTGATTTCACACTGTCAAGTAACTCAAGAAAATCCAGGACACCCTCTTCTCTTGGGCAATCATTGCAAAGTTGCATCATGCAAGTCTCTCTTTCTGTACTGCAGACACTGTAATCCATAAGATCCTTGTATGAAAGACCTCTTTCTCCCAATGCAGCCAGCTGCAATTTTGGATTTTGATGGTATGTGCAGACACAGACAGAATGAGTCCCACCACTACTGGCAAGCACACAATATGATGGCCGTAATTTTGCAAATGTGGAAAATCCTATTTTGGGATTCTTTTCATCATTTTTATATAGTTCAAACCTCTCTCTCAAATTCCCGAGGACCAATCGTTTTTGCACCTTCATTGCACCTTCAGCACTGATAACTTTCACGCAATCCTTTTGGCCAGGACACATACGACTAACCTCTTCTGACTCATAGAATCTTCTAACTATATCTTTGTGTTCTTCAGATATCACTTTTCCTTTGCTCATTAGTGGAATCTTCGGAAGGATTCCATGTTCTGATTTAAGTGAATGGCTTCTTTTCACCATGTATGTTGTAGTTTGAAAGAAACTAGCTGTTTTTTCAATTGTGTATGGTGAGAGTGTCAATATTTGTAGTTTGTGATGGTGACATTTGCTCTCCAGGAATGACTGTTTCAATTCATTCATTAATTTGTCTAGATGTTTTTCAGATTTAGTTTCAGGTTTTGAAGTATCACTTACCTCCTCGGTAATTTGAACACCATAACTGAGTTCTAGCCTCTCCTTCAGGTGTTTCTGAGCAGATGATAGCTTACCACGAGCCTTGCGCTTTTTCTGGCTTAATGACAGCCCTTCTGAAAAGAACAGAAAAAAAGGTTTCACACACCTGAATATTAGTAATTAAATATTAATTATAGTACCTTAAATGCTATATAATTGGCTATATAGTAGATCAAACAGACCTTGTAGTAAAGTATAAGTTATTATATTAATTTATTACTTACTTTTTTTAACTGGTGTTTGGTCCAGAAATGCTAGAACTGGTTCAACTGAAGTTGAAGGATTTTCCTTTATCAAGCAATCACTGTCATTGTCCAGATCTTGAATTGAAGAGATGTTACTCAAGCCACTGATAGTAGATGATTCATTTGAATCCTGCTCAGACTCGTTGTTTTCAGTGGTACTAAGTATAGTGGGGTTTTTCATTATCAGTGTCCAGCAGTTCACACATAACAATGAGTCTTTTTTCACTCTTCCAGCACATTTTTCAACAAGTACATCAGTCACTTTTCTAAGATTGATTGTTATGCGTTTCTTGTGTTTTTGAATAGGGTCCTGGCAGTATTTCAAGTGCCGAACCATTGTATTTTGATCTGTAAAGATATAGGATTTACAATTAGGTAATATATATTTTTTAGAAAATATATAGCTATACACACTTAATATTTTAGGCCTTGATAGTCTCTGAGGCTCATTAAAACACCATACCCACCAGCCACCCACAGTGCTGGCTGGAACTGTACTAACCTGTAGACAAGGAATTTTGCAACTATCTGTGTTGATTCTGCACTTAGACAAGTAGCAACATGTTTCAACAGGTTTGTTTAGGCTACATGTGAGCTTAGTCTTCCCCTTTCACTATTATAACTATTATTGCCAGTGTAGATTAGCAGTGAAATACAATTTTTATTAAATTCTTGGAGCTTGAGGTCAAATTGATAGCTAAGATATAAAATTCCTTGAAATGACAAGCAATTTATAAATATAGTGTTCACTTATAAGTTAGTTACATGAAAAGTACCAACATAAACAAACTTTTTATGATTGTTTCTATTAGTCAAGAACTCTGACTTTGTTTTTTATATCTATAAAAAATGTAATTTTAATTTCTATAGGTCAAATTATGAGCTTAAGTGTGAAAAAATAGGTAGAATTGACGCGCAACTTATGAATATGTTCACTTATATGTTAGTTACATGAAAAATACTAACATAAACAAACTTTTTTTGCTGATTCTAATAGCCAATGCCTATGCCTTCATTTTTTACATTTAAAAAAAAAAATTCTCATTTGATACCCAGAGGTCAAATTGTGACCTCAAATTTTGGTTACAGTGTAACTTTTTTATTTTTCAACCTAGAGTTCTAAAACTTGCATATTTGGATTCCTTGTCATTTTCTGATTCTAAATATATATACTTTTATATAATTATGACAATTATTACCCAAGTTATGGCTCGCCAAATGTTAGTAACCTCGCGAGTGACCTCAAATTGCCCGAGGTCATATCTCTTGAACCGTTGGTCGGATTGACCTTATAATTTCAGAAATGGATTCAGGGCTCACAAACTCCCTATAAACCAAATTTCAGCAAAATATGAGATGAGGGTGTTAATTTCAATTTTTTTTGGTTGATCTGACAGAGAATGACCCATAATGAATTTGGGACTCAGAAAGGTAAGTAGTACCCCTGACCTAGGCCTAGATGATGTCTCACCACAGACAGTCATTCTGAAGTGACTGTTGAATTCGTTTCACCTGCCAGACCTGCACGGGAGTATCATGTGACAATGGGGCAGCTGCTGATTGGTTAATGATAATAATATGACTATATACGTCTTGGGATGAGATGGTTTGACTAGTGAATAATTGTGCTAAAATTAAATAATTTTGAAAATAAATCTCATAAATATGAATTTCTAGTAAAATTAGTATTTACCTTGAATTTACTTTGAAGTGCTTCTTCCTCAACGTTGCGCCTCCTGAGGCAAGGCCACAATGTAGTTTCTACCCTTCTTTTCTCTCGCTCCTACCATACGATTTGGTCTACTATTGAATTTGTGAGGGCTGGTCTAGCAGAGGAATACCCTGGCACTGTGGGTTGGTTGGGTATGTTAGCTAAAAATGTGTGTAAGTATTTTTTAAAAATATGTACTGGGACTGCACTTGTATTTCCAAGGTACTGAAGCAAGGAGTTAAACAGGTGAGAACCCTGCCTAGAGATAGTAGGGTTTAAATCCTTCTCTGGCTGTTTGGTGGGAGATGATGTTTTTGACACATTCTGCTAGTTCTTATTGAGGTGGGGCATAATTAGTTTGGTATTATGGGCAACTAAAAGCCCTTCTAGAATTTTCCAGGTATAGATTAGCTCGTATCTCTCAAATCACCTCTCTATGGAATAAAGGTCAAGGTCTCTGAGCCTATCCTAGTAGTTTAATTTGTTTTTACTCACCTGTTGCCTATCAGGTGGTTAAATATATTAGGTAAAGGTTCTGTGTAGACCCTCAATTTTTTGCAATTCATTCTGTTTGTGGGGAAACCATAATTGAGAGCAGTAGTCAATGCGTGGAAGAACAAGTGATTTCCACAGGGTAAGCATGGTCATACTGTCCCTAGTTCTGAATGTCTTCAGTATATATCCTAATATATACATGATGAGGTTACTTTGTCAATGTGCCTGTTGAATGTTGTAGCTATCTTCAGATAATATAACCCCTAGATCTCTTACATGATCAATTTGTACAATATCTTTTCTTGAGAGTCCAATGTAGTTGAAGTGTTCTTTTAGGCATTTATTTGGTCCATACTTAATTAGTTCAAATTTGTCTTCATTGAAGGCCATACTGTTTGCATCTGCCCATGCATATATAGTTCGTAGATCTTTTTGTAGCTCTACAGTCTTCTTTTTCTGTAATTGGTCTTGTATTCTGGTATCATCCGCGAATGACAGGAGAGAGCTTTCTAGGTTACAGTTTATATTGTTTAGCATTATAATGAACAGAATTGGTTGCAGTACTGTATGGTACCTTGCAGCACTCTACTAATTACTACTTTTTCTATAGATCTTGCTCCATTTAAAATTGTTATTTGTTTTCTGTCAGAGAAAGGCATGGATCCATTTTCCTATTTATCCACAAATTCTGAGGGGTAATTCCAGGACAAATAGACAAATGAAAGTCCCAAATGTACACTTTTATTATATTTTTTATTCTTGGTCTTTTTTTTTGAAAAATGGTATCTTCGCTACCAAATCGCAAAAAAAAAAAAAAATAAAAAATAATTTGACATTTTTTCCAAAAAATCAATTTTATTTGCTACCCTAAAAAAATGATACATATTTAGAAACTCCAGTTAATTTTACATATTTTATCATTTAAGACTTATTACGCTACCACAATTAGCAGCTGAGATATTTACGATTGAAAATTGTTGGTTTTTTCATTTGACCAAAATTTGGTCAAGCCATAAAATTTGACCAACTTCACCAATTTTCAAAAAAATTCAGATTTTTGTAATTTGGACCAAAACCAACCCTCACACCAAGTTTCATGAATTTTGGAGATGGTGGAGTGTTCATTTGGCACTTTCATTTGTCTATTTGTCCTGGAATTACCCATACACGGTTTCAGCTATACACTGTTTTGGTATTGCTCCCTGCCCCCCTGTATACACAGGAGGGGATCTCGTCCATACACGGTTTCCCGAGCTGACACAGCTGTGTGTGGTGGCCTGTCGCTCTACCCCTCCCCTCCCTACCCTAATTGTGGTGAGGATTCTATTACCAGTTTTGCAAATTTACAAATTATACATCACATAAAGGATGTTATCCAATATTTTAATTAAGTTATGTTAAATATATGTATCTCTAATGATTTTAACTTCTTTACAATGTATTTTTATACTTTATTAGTACTACATTAAAAAAATAAATCTACAAATCACAATAAATAACACACACACCAGTAAACATCATCCGCAGCAACTCTACCTAATCTGCCTACCTTTATTTGTAAGTTAAACCATTTTTTTATTTCTTGTTACTGCAGTAATAATATGTGCAGTTAATATATAAATATACATGTATGTATTTTGGTGTTTCTGTACATGTTTTAGTGATGTATGAGGAAATATAGTTGGTCATAGGGAGGGGGTCAGTCGGTCTAGGGATTGATTATATTTTTTCCCCATAAGGTATTAGTCCCTGTATGCATGGTTTCCGTTTACACAGGCGTTTTCAGGAACCTAACCCCCGTGTATACCGAGGGTCACCTGTATATTCTAAATCTGCAGTTTCCCTGAAAACCAACAAGCATTTCATCCACTGTCATATATTCACCACAAGAGTAGTTTGATTGACAATTATGTTTGAGGTCTTGGAATACTTGTGAAATGGGTGCCAAAGGATTACTTTTCAATCTTTCATCTCTCGTAGAAAGGTTGTCAAAGCACATGGCAGACAAAAGAAAACAACCATTTTTCTGTCATAGTTGCTCTAAAAAACTCCTGTCCAGTGCCATCTGTAGCAAATAATGCAGTTATATCCTCATTATTGGACTTGAACACACCTGCTAGATACAAAAGGTTTCATCAACATGATGTAAAAATTGACAGTTTAATGCATTATCCCTGTAGGTAGAAGCTAGCTCGGTGAGTTTTGCATTAGTATGATCCAAAATGCATGAAATGATATCAATAAACAAAAGCCAAACATCCATAGGCGTATTGGTTTTTTCATTCTTGCATGATGAGGTAGGCCTGGTAGGTGCAACACGATGTTATGCGCAGGAGTACGACTTGCAGTTGGAGGATTTTTACTCCACTTGTATCTGTTCTTTCCGTACATGTAATTAGTTGATGAACTTTGTAAAAGTGACTCTCCCACATTGTCCTCACTTGTTTCGGTCTCTATTGAATGAGTAGAAACTATTGTACTAGCATCTGAATATTCATCATCAGATATATTTCCAGGATCAACTAGTACATTTTCAATGTTGGCACGAGATAGTTGTGTTTTTGCTCTTTGTGAAGCCATATTTATAATAGAAAATGCTGAAAAAACCTGACAAATCCTGAGATACAAAGAAAACATATAGTGGAAATATAGGTACATGCACATTTAATGAGTCCATAAAATTAACTAAATGTTTAAGGTATAGCAGTGTCAAATTTGACCCTAAAGATCTGTATATCAGCAACCACAACACGCACAAAGTACCACAGCTGCACACGACCACATCGTGAATAGAATTGAGAAAACATGGAAACTGAGACGTGTGCAAAAAGTACCTACTTGGCCACACACACACACACACACACACACACACACACACACACACACACACACACACATTTTCACCCCAGGGTCTAATTTGACCCTGCCATACCAGTTGAGGGTTAAAAAAGAAAAATGGCATCATTGAGTCTTGGAAACCTTGTTTTTGGCTATCTCCTATGGAGGGGTCACTTTTCTGGGTGCTTGCTGCCACGTCCCTACATAAAAAAAAAAGGGGGCATACAGGCTCCCCCCCCTCTGTAATTGCACTTAGGGGGGGATGCATTGGCCAGGGGGTCAGCGCTGGGGGTCTTAATTCACACGTTGGATGGGAAAAAAAAAAAAAAATTTTATGGGAGTTCATTCATAAGTGTGGATGTTTATCTTGGGGACTGCCTGTACCTAGCTACAATTTTATATAATCTAGAGGGGTATTATAGAGGGGTATTATTAGGGTTTCTCATTTTGAGGGGTTTTCACTATCCTGGTTTTCTGGGACAATTGGCCATTGTCCTGGGGTTTCCTAGTTCATAGAAAATAATGATAGTCTTAAAATGTTTAAATATTAGATAAATCTAGATTAGTTAGTTAATATTAAATATATAAATATTTTAACACTAATGATAAATATAAGGTTATGTATATTCTGCTAGATTTTTTTTTTTTTTCCTTCATAATGAGAAATTAATCAATATAATTCCCTTCTTTTTCTATAACCTCCTCCCACCTGTAGAAAAGTTTTTTTACACCACATTCAAAGAAATTCCTTGGTTTTGAGTTAAAAAAAAGTGATCACTTTGTTTTTGGTAGCTTCCCTGGATTACAACTTTCATCCATCTAGGTGTTGTTGCAAACTTCTGAATAAATGGTAGTCTGAAGGTGTGATGTTGTCTGGAGAATAAGGTGGATGAGGCATTTTTTCCCAACCAAATGCCTGTAATTGGGCAGTGGTGATTCGAGCAGTGTGAGGGTGTGCGTTATCCTGGTGGAATAGAACACCTCTGCGATTAATTAATGCAGGACATTTTTCCTGTAATGCCATCTTCAGTTGTTGGAGTTGTTGGCAGTAGACTTCAGCTATGATTGTTTGGTTATCTGGCAGGAGCTCAAAATGAGTAATTCCTTGCATATCCCATGAAATGCATCGCAAAATTTTCTTTGGATGAGGTCCATTCCTTGGCTGAGGTTCAGGCTTTGTTTCATGGCTAAGCCACTGATGTTGATGCTTAATATTGTTATAGAGGACCCATTTTTCATCCTCAGTGACAATCCAATTTAAAAATGGTGCCTGTGGTTGCTGAGAATGTAGTGATGTGCAAATACAGGTATGCCTTGATTTACGCCGGGGTTAGGTTCCAGCAGATTGCTGTTGAAAAGTGAAATGGCATAAATTAAAGCTAAAAAATAATGGGCTTCAACCTAAATAAATAGGATAGGTTCCAGCATTTTCCAAAAGTGACTCCATATTTTCCATAAAATAAAAATTATTAATGGGTTATATGCTTAAAACTAATAAAAGAATGCTTAATATTAATAAAATAATTGAATTAAAGATAAATTACTACTTTGGTAATTAAAGCAATTAAAAATGAAATTATTTGATCTTGTTTGACAGTGGCGAGATGGAGATGATTTATTGCGAGGAAGATGATCCTGGAGAAAGATCCTCTTTTTTTTTTTTTGCTGAGGAACTGCCGAATTGAGCAGTTCATCTTCCACATCATCTAGACCTACAGTAACCCCTCGATTTATGCGCCTACCATTTGCGCTGTTTCTGATTAACGTGGTCCAAAAAATATTCAATTTTTTTTTTTTTAATAAATAAACTCAACAATTGGGTTGCGTTTATTCATAAAAAAATATGATGTTTTGGACTGCGTCAATCAGAAACCACGCAAATAGTGGGTGCATAAATCGAGGGGTTACTATACTTCATTCGCTATCTTAGTGATGTCTCTTGTCACAGTTTCAACACTGTCAAATCCACCAAAATCAGCAATGCAATCAGGCCACAGCTTACACCAGACACCATTTAGACATGATTTCGAAACTTCATTCCAAGCTGCGGCTATGTTGGAAATGCCTCTTAAAATGTCATATGACTTCCAGTAGTCACGCATAGTTACATCATATTTTGCATAGTTTACAGCTTTTTACCATTCTTAATTTTACATTTAAGCTTTTACTTTAAGTGGTATAAAAGTGAAGCGATGTAATTTAAAGTGGCGTAAAATGAGGTTTACCTGTATTGAATCGATTTTGAAGATTGGCTTGTGACAAATCATGCAGAACCCATTTTCCAACCTTCACTACTTTTCCTAACATCTTCAAATGATGATGAATGGTCATATGGCTAATGCTGAGTTGCAGGCCAAATTCTTTTACAGTTACGTTGGGTTTTCCTCCACTGTTGCTTTCAGCAACTCATCTAACTCAGTTGGTCATCCTGTTCATTGATAATCTTTGGCTGAAGTCTCCATTTCTGAACTTTTCAAACCATCTCCTACACATCCATTTGCTCACATCATCATTTCCATAAACTCTGAATGTTTTTTGTGGATTCACTGGCATTAGATCCTTTATGGAACTCTCACAGCATCACATGTTGAATATGCTCTTTTGTGGGCTCTATGTTTTTTCAATTGCTGTAATATTGTAGGGGTGGCATTGTAACTGTATGAAAAACCAGAGAAAATATTCATTAGCCTAATCCTACACTAGCCTAAATCATTCTGTATCATTCTAAAACCTGTGTGAACCTGTTGCTGCATGTATTTTGCAACATTTCTAAAACTATTTCACATTATCTTGGATATTCTATTATCTATCATCCATTTTCTAATTGAGCAGAATTTGTTACAACCTGATATAATAAAGAATAGAGTCTGGGCCAAGTTTCAAACACTGTAGAAACATAAATATGGTATATAGCCTAGGTGGCTATGCTTACAATGCTAATTTGCAGCTTTGCACTTCAACAAAAATAAATTATAATATAATTTATATGAACACCTTTTATATACTTTTAATTTTTAATAAAAAAAAAGAGCAAAAGGTGTGCCACTGAATTGAAAATAACTAAAATTAAAATGCACTAAAACACCATGTTTGATTCAGAGAACTGAGGAGGAGGAAGGTAAATATGCTAATCCAAAGGGAAAAACTGGACACTGAAAAGAAAGATCATACAAAGCATTGACAGAAAAAAACTAGACCTGTCAGCAAAAGCAAAAAGATTGCAAGATACATATGCTTGGATAAAGATAAACAAAATTAGATGTTCAAAGACAACCCAACAAAACTATTCAGAGAATTAAAAAATGCCCAGATAAAGGTAGAAAGACCACCTGAAAAAGAAAAAGGGGAACATTTCTGGAAAAACATCTATGAAAATGAAGTCAACCATAATGATGGTGCAGAATGGGTAGGGAGCCTTTACAACAGCAAAAATGTGAGAAACATCTCAGAGATGAACATGGACAGAGTAACTATGAAAGAAGTTGAAGAAAAAATACAGAAAAGTAGTAACTGAAAGCACCAGGCTCAGACATGATTAAGAACTTCTGGCTAAAAAAGATATCAGTAAGTGGAAAACTAGCAAGGTGCTTCAACAAGATACTAAGCAGAAGAAGAAGAAGCACCAGAATGGTTGATGAAAGGAAAAACATTACTGCCAAAGTCCCAAGAAACTTAGAACCTAAGCAAATACAGACCAATAACATGTTTGCCAACAACATACAAAATACTAACAGGAATCATAGCAGACAGGATCATAAGCCCAGAACAAAAAGAATGCTGCAGAAAAATGTATGGGACAAAAGACCAACTATTAATCAACAGGGCTCTATTGGAGAGCAGCAGAAAGAAACTTAAGGATGGCATAGATTGATTACAAAAAAGCATATGACAGTGTACCCCACTCATGGGTGAGAGAAGTAATGAGATTATACAAGATCCACCCTACCATCAGGGTTTTCTTAGAAACAGCTATGACATGATAGGAAATGAACCTAACCCTCCATCACAGTAAGGGAACTTTAGAGGTAATCGTTTTGTTAATTTTCTCGAGGATAGCTTTCTTATTCAAAAGGTTGGGGAACCTACGAGGTTGGACAGTATTTTAGATTTAGTAATAACTACGGATGATAGGCTAATTACTGATCTTCAAGTAATAGAACCGTTGAGCAATAGCGATCACAATATGGTAGAGTTTGTCCTCTCAGTAAGTCACTCGAAACCAACTAACTCGACTAAAATTCCTAGCTTCTAGCACGCAGACTTTAGTAAATTTCGAAATAAATTTTCACACGTCAATTGGGAAAACATAATGGGGAACTCCAACGCAAAACTAATGTGGGAATCGTTCGTAAAGGTATTTAGGACTATAAATGAGGAATGTGTACCGTACAAAATTAAGCGTGCGAAAGTAAACAACAAGCCCTTGTGGTTTACTTCTAGAGTAGGAGACATTATAAAGAGTAGAGAGAGGGCTTATAGGCTATACAAGTGCGATAAAGATAATCTGTTACGAAACAACTACATATCTCTAAGGCGTGAAGCTAAAAGTGTAATAAAAAAGTCAAAATGCGAATTTGAAATCTCCATAGCTCGTGACGGTAAAGAAAATCCCAAGCGATTCTTTCAATACGTCAATAATAGAAATCCAGTAAAAAGTGTCTTAGGTCCATTAAAAAATGGAAATGGAGATCTAGTCTCTGAAAACAAGGAAATGGCTACCTTGCTAAACGAATTTTTTACGTCAGTTTTTACTATAGAAGATGTAACGAATATCCGTACGGTCATAGACATAATACCTTTTGATAATGGTAATATTTTGGATAATATTGTCGTTAGTGAAGGGGAAGTAATGCGCTATATTGATAAAATGAAAACGCGTAAATCACCGGGTCCGGATTCCATATATCCCATACAACTAAAAGAATTAAAAGATAGCATTGTTGTGCCGCTAACAAAGATTTTTAATGCGTCTATTTCTGAGGGGTGCGTACCAGATAATTTCAAGTTAGCGAACGTAACACCTATCTTTAAGAAAGGCAATAAAGGTGCGGCAGGAAATTATAGGCCAATCAGTTTAACGTCTGTTGTAGGTAAGCTACTGGAATCAATAATTAGGGATCGTATAGTCGAACACTTAGAAGTGCATAATCTGGTCAGAAATACGCAGCACGGTTTTAGGTGAAACAAATCTTGCTTAACTAATCTTTTAGAATTTTTCCAAAGCGTGGTTAACGTTTACGATAGACATCGGGCGGTTGATGTAGTGTATTTAGATTTTCAAAAAGCGTTTGACACCGTGCCGCACAAAAGACTGATTGAAAAAACTAAGGCTCATGGAATCAGGGGTGTAGTAATAAATTGGCTAGAAGAATGGTTGCGAGGCAGGAAACAGAGGGTGGTCGTTGATGGAGTGGAGTCGTGTTGGGCTAATGCAGCGAGTGGCGTTCCTCAGGGTTCTGTATTGGGCCCCTTGCTTTTTCTTATATATATTAACGATTTAGATGTCGGCCTAGTCAGTACAGTTTCAAAGTTTGCGGATGACACGAAGCTGGGTGGTAGGGCGATTAATGACGAAGATAGAGGTAAAATTCAGGAAGATCTGAATAAAATCGGTTTGGTCAGTCACATGGCAAATGAGATTTAACGTGGATAAGTGCAAAATTATGCATATAGGTTCGCGTAATGGTAATTTTGCTTATAGTATGTCAGGGAAAGATTTAACAAGCGTAGAGCAGGAAAAAGATTTAGGAGTTATAGTCACTAGTGATTTAAAAGTAGCGAAACAAAGTACAGCGGCGGTCAATAAGGCGAACAAAGTGTTAGGTTTTATAGCTCGAAATTTTGAGTACAAATCGCGCGATATTATAGTTCCTCTTATAATCATTAGTTAGACCCCATTTGGAGTACGCGGTCCAATTTGGAATCCGCATATGCGCAAAGATATAGACAAAATCGAAAGAGTTCAAAGACGAGCAACTAAGATGATTCCGTCTCTTAGGTCAAAGTCGTACGAGGATAGGCTTAAAGAGTTAAAATTGACTATACTCGAGACTAGGAGGTTAAGGGGTGATCTAATCCAGGTTTTCAAAATTATGAATGGGTTTGATAACGTAGATAGAGATAGCTTTTTCGAAATATCTCAATATAATAGGACTAGAAATAACAGGTGTAAGTTGACAAGTAGAAGGTTCGAGACAGCAGTTGCGAAAAACTTTTTTACGCATAGAATAGTAAATAGCTGGAATAGTTTGCCGGTAGAAGTAATTAGTAGCACGTCTATAGGGTCATTCTCTGTCAGATCAACCAAAAAAAATTGAAATTAACACCCTCATCTCTCATATTTTGCTGAAATTTGGTTTATAGGGAGTTTGTGAGCCCTGAATCCATTTCTGAAATTATAAGGTCAATCCGACCAACGGTTCAAGAGATATGACCTCGGGCAATTTGAGGTCACTCACGAGGTTACTAACATTTGGCGAGCCATAACTTGGGTAATAATTGTCATAATTATATAAAAGTATATATATTTAGAATCAGAAAATGACAAGGAATCCAAATATGCAAGTTTTAGAACTCTAGGTTGAAAAATAAAAAAGTTACACTGTAACCAAAATTTGAGGTCACGATTTGACCTCTGGGGTATCAAATGAGAATTTTTTTTTAAATGTAAAAAATGAAGGCATAGGCATTGGCTATTAGAATCAGCAAAAAAAAGTTTGTTTATGTTAGTATTTTTCATGTAACTAACATATAAGTGAACACCATATTCATAAGTTGTGCGTCAATTCTACCTATTTTTTCACACTTAAGCTCATAATTTGACCTATAGAAATTAAAATTACATTTTTTATAGATATAAAAAACAAAGTCAGAGTTCTTGACTAATAGAAACAATCATAAAAAGTTTGTTTATGTTGGTACTTTTCATGTAACTAACTTATAAGTGAACACCATATTTATAAATTGCTTGTCATTTCAAGGAATTTTTATATCTTAGCTATCAATTTGACCTCAAGCTCCAAGAATTTAATAAAAATTGTATTTCACTGCTAATCTACACTGGCAATAATAGTTATAATAGTGAAAGGGGAAGACTAAGCTCACATGTAGCCTAAACAAACCTGTTGAAACATGTTGCTACTTGTCTAAGTGCAGAATCAACACAGATAGTTGCAAAATTCCTTGTCTACAGGTTAGTACAGTTCCAGCCAGCACTGTGGGTGGCTGGTGGGTATGGTGTTTTAATGAGCCTCAGAGACTATCAAGGCCTAAAATATTAAGTGTGTATAGCTATATATTTTCTAAAAAATATATATTACCTAATTGTAAATCCTATATCTTTACAGATCAAAATACAATGGTTCGGCACTTGAAATACTGCCAGGACCCTATTCAAAAACACAAGAAACGCATAACAATCAATCTTAGAAAAGTGACTGATGTACTTGTTGAAAAATGTGCTGGAAGAGTGAAAAAAGACTCATTGTTGTGTGTGAACTGCTGGACACTGATAATGAAAAACCCCACTATACTTAGTACCACTGAAAACAACGAGTCTGAGCAGGATTCAAATGAATCATCTACTATCAGTGGCTTGAGTAACATCTCTTCAATTCAAGATCTGGACAATGACAGTGATTGCTTGATAAAGGAAAATCCTTCAACTTCAGTTGAACCAGTTCTAGCATTTCTGGACCAAACACCAGTTAAAAAAAGTAAGTAATAAATTAATATAATAACTTATACTTTACTACAAGGTCTGTTTGATCTACTATATAGCCAATTATATAGCATTTAAGGTACTATAATTAATATTTAATTACTAATATTCAGGTGTGTGAAACCTTTTTTTTGTTCTTTTCAGAAGGGCTGTCATTAAGCCAGAAAAAGCGCAAGGCTCGTGGTAAGCTATCATCTGCTCAGAAACACCTGAAGGAGAGGCTAGAACTCAGTTATGGTGTTCAAATTACCGAGGAGGTAAGTGATACTTCAAAACCTGAAACTAAATCTGAAAAACATCTAGACAAATTAATGAATGAATTGAAACAGTCATTCCTGGAGAGCAAATGTCACCATCACAAACTACAAATATTGACACTCTCACCATACACAATTGAAAAAACAGCTAGTTTCTTTCAAACTACAACATACATGGTGAAAAGAAGCCGTTCACTTAAATCAGAACATGGAATCCTTCCGAAGATTCCACTAATGAGCAAAGGAAAAGTGATATCTGAAGAACACAAAGATATAGTTAGAAGATTCTATGAGTCAGAAGAGGTTAGTCGTATGTGTCCTGGCCAAAAGGATTGCGTGAAAGTTATCAGTGCTGAAGGTGCAAAAAAACGATTGGTCCTCGGGAATTTAAGAGAGATGTTTGAACTATATAAAAATGATGAAAAGAATCCCAAAATAGGATTTTCCACATTTGCAAAATTACGGCCATCATATTGTGTGCTTGCCGGTAGTGGTGGGACTCATTCTGTCTGTGTCTGCACATACCATCAAAATCCAAAATTGCAGCTGGCTGCATTGGGAGAAAGAGGTCTTTCATACAAGGATCTTATGGATTACAGTGTCTGCAGTACAGAAAGAGAGACTTGCATGATGCAACTTTGCAATGATTGCCCAAGAGAAGAGGGTGTCCTGGATTTTCTTGAGTTACTTGACAGTGTGAAATCAGCTCCAAATGAAATATCTTACAAGCAATGGGTGACTGTTGACCGTTGTACAATGGTTGATAAGGTGGAGCCACTTCATGAATACTTATCATCCCTAAGCATGAAAATATCCCGCATGGTTCGTCATCACTTTGTTGCTCAGCAACAATCACAGTACTTCAAGCAGTTGAAAGAAACACTACCACCTCAGAGCGAGGTAGTTATAGTAGGTGATTTCTCTGAGAATTATTCTTTCATTGTCCAGGATGCTGCCCAAGGGTTTCACTGGGACAATTCACAGTGTACAGTTCACCCTTTTGTCATCTATTATAGATCATCTGCAGACCAGGAACTTAGCCATTTTAGTGTCTGTTTCTTATCTGCATCACTAAAACACAACACTATAATGGTTTACTCATTCATATTGAAGCTTATGACATATGTTAAATTCAGATGCCCACAATTGAAGAAGGTGCACTATTTCTCAGATGGATGTGCTGGCCAATATAAGAACAGATACAACTTCACAAATCTCTGTTACCATGAAGAGGATTTTGGTCTGTCTTGTGAATGGCACTTCTTTGCTACATCCCATGGCAAAAATGCATGTGATGGGATTGGAGGAACAGTGAAAAGAGCTACTGCTCGTGCCAGTTTGCAGAGAACTACAGAGAGGCAAATTCTTACACCAGAACACATGTTTCAGTTTTGTGAAGAAAACTTGAGCAAGAAGATAAATTTTTTCTTTGTAACTACAGCTGATTTGAAAGATGCAGAAGAACGGTTGGAACATCGATTCAAGGATAGTAGGGCTATTCCTGGAACTCAGAAATATCATAGATTTGTTCCCCTAAACAAGGAAGAACTGATGGTGTATCCCATTTCAAGTGGCATTGGAGAAAAGAAAAGAATAAGGAAAAGTCATTTTACTAATGAACCTGCAATGCTTGGTAACCTAAAATGTGTCAAACCAGGAGAGTATGTTGGCTGCATTTATGACATGCAAGTTTGGTATGGAATTGTGGAGGAATATTGTGAAGAGTTTGATGATTTCACTGTGAACTTTCTACATCCCTCTGGGTCATCAGGATCAAGTGCATATTATTATCCATCAAACAAGGATTCATGTGCAGTGCCAGGACATCATATATTAACTGTAATGAGTTGTCCTACCCTAAGAGGAGGCAGCAGAATTCAATACATTTTTCCACAAAAAGAAATTGATGAGAGCATCGAGCATGCAAAAATTGTATTAGGCTAGCACATGAATCCTCTAAGTAGGTCTTCCCCTTTCACTATTATAACTATTATTGCCAGTGTAGATTAGCAGTGAAATACAATTTTACATTTTTTGCCTTTGTTTTTATATCTATAAAAAAATGTAATTTTAATTTCTATAGGTCAAATTATGAGCTTAAGTGTGAAAAATACTAACATAACAAACTTTTTTTTGCTGATTCTAATAGCCAATGCCTATGCCTTCATTTTTACATTTAAAAAAAAATTCTCATTTGATACCCCAGAGGTCAAATCGTGACCTCAAATTTTGGTTACAGTGTAACTTTTTTATTTTTCAACCTAGAGTTCTAAAACTTGCATATTTGGATTCCTTGTCGTTTTCTGATTCTAAATATATATACTTTTATATAATTGTGACCATTATTACCCAAGTTATGGGTCGCCAAATGTTAGTGACCTCGCAAGTGACCTCAAATTTCCCGAGGTCATATCTCTTGAACCGTTGGTCGGATTGACCTTATAATTTCAGAAATGGATTCAGGGCCCACAAACTCCCTATAAACCAAATTTCAGCAAAATCTGAGAGATGAGGGTGTTAGGCACTGGTTGATCTGACAGAGA